>JAQIXI010002062.1:0-11357 GCA_034700165.1 Galumnidae sp. Gr-Ori-00277 | reverse complement strand
GGGGCTGCTCAGCAACAGCAGCAACAACAGGCTGCCGCAGCTGGTTATGGAGTTGGTCCTGGATCAGCTCCAGGTTTTGTAGGTGGATTGCCTGGAGCATTTGTACCTAGGGGATACGCAACAGTCCCTGGTGCGAATAATCGAGTTTCAGGTTATTACTTTAAGTGTCGTTCCTCTGAATTATTGGTTCGGAATTGCTTTCACTTAAATAATACTAATCTGTGACTCAAATTAATTTCGAATTAATATTAAAGTCTCCTTCAATTTGGGTCCTCTCATAGTAGGGGCCGGTTATGGAGGATACGGTTCAGCTCAACAACAACAGCAACAACAGGCTGCCGCAGCTGGTTATGGTGGTTATGGAGGTGTACCAGGGGGTTACCCTGGAACAGCTGTAGGTCTTGGATTACCAGTGGCTGTTGGTCTCGGAGGTCCTTCAAGTGCTCAACAGCAACAACAACAAGCATTAGCTGGAGGCTACGGAGGTCTTGGCAGTGCTCAAGCACAACAACAGGCTTTGGCAGCCGGTTATGGACCCTACGGTTATGGAGGTTTGGGAGCAGCTCAACAACAACAGCAACAACAAGCTTTGGCTGCTGGTGTTGGACATTATGGTTATGGTGGAGGACTAGCAGCTCAACAACAGCAACAACAACAAGCATTGGCTGCAGGTTATGGAGGCCTAGGAGGTTACGGTGCAGCTCAACAGCAACAACAGGCTTTGGCTGCTGGCCAAGGAGGTTATGGAGGATATGGTGCTGCTCAGCAACAACAGCAACAACAAGGATCAGCCGGTGGTTATGGAGGACTAGGAGGTTACGGCGCAGCCCAACAACAGCAACAACAACAGGCTTTGTCTGTTGGTGTTGGACCTCTTTCTTTGGGAGTCGGGTTAGGACTTGGAGCCCAACAACAACAACAACAACAACAACAGCAACAGGGATTGGCCGCTGGTTATGGAGGATATGGTTCTGCTCAACAACAGCAGCAACAACAAGGATTAACCGGTGGTTACGGAGGACTCGGAGCTCAGCAGCAGCAGCAACAACAACAACAGGGATTGTCCGCTGGTTATGGAGGTTACGGTGTTTACGGACCCTATGGTTATGGTGCAGCTCAACAGCAGCAGCAACAGCAACAAGCTTTGGCTGCTGGCCAAGGAGCTTATGGTCCTTATGGTTATGGCGGTTACGGAGCTCAACAACAACAACAACAGGCATTGGCCGCTGGTGTTGGACCCTATGGTTACGGAGTTAGTGGAGGACTTGGAGCTCAACAGCAACAACAGGCTGTGGCCGCTGGTCTCGGAGGACTTGGTAGTGCTCAACAACAACAGCAGGGATTGGCCGCTGGTTATGGAGGTGTAGGTTCGGCTCAGCAACAACAGCAAGCCTTGGCTGGAGGTTACGGAGGATATGGTTCTGCTCAGCAGCAGCAACAACAACAAGGTTTAGCCGGTGGTTACGGAGGACTCGGAGGTGCAGCTCAACAACAACAGCAGCAACAGGCAGGACTTGGTGGTTATGGAGGACTGTCCGCTCAGCAACAACAGCAGCAAGCAGCATTGGGAGGATTGGGTGCTGCACAACAACAACAACAACAACAAGGATTAGCTGCTGGTGTTGGACCCCTTGCTTTGGGAGTCGGAGGTTACGGTGCAGCACAACAACAGCAACAACAACAGGCAGGACTGGCTGCTGGATATGGCGGGTTAGGAGCCCAACAACAACAGCAACAGCAACAAGGATTAGCCGCTGGTGTTGGACCTCTTGGTTTGGGAGTCGGGTTAGGAGCCCAACAACAACAGCAACAACAGTCAGGAGCCGTCGGTGGTGGCTTCGGTGGAAGCGCTCAACAGCAACAACAACAACAGGCGGGAGGTTTGGGTGGACAACAACAACAACTGCAACAGTCAAGACTCGGAAATGCACAACAGCAGCAACAGCAGCAACAGCAACAACAGCAACAAGGTGATTTAGGAGGAGCAGGGGCAAATCAACAACAACAACAAGCACAACAAGCTGGTTAAATAATTAAAGCAAGACTAATTAATTGTCAATAAATAGACCTGTCTCACTCTTTTATACTTTTAATAACAAAAATTTTGTATTTAATTATTAGACCAAAGTTTCAAAACTATCAAATTCTGATGAAATCCATAAAATATAATCAAATGTTTTTAAATATACCGCTATTTGAGAGCCAATCAAACGAAAGGCAATTGTATTGCATTTAAACGTCAATAAACGTCTCCATAGAAACGACAAAATTTTGTTGTCGTCTGACATAAGAAACAAAAATAAATCCAAAATTCAATAAATGAGTGATTCTTTAATTATGAGATAATTAACTCTTCTTTGGATTAATTACTAAATCATCGATTTTCGTCTTTTATTTGTTTTATCGTTAATCTAATCGTTGGTCGTTTGCAATACTTATCTTTGATTTGAAGCCACAATTGATCCGAAGATATGATTCATAAACACTGCGAGTCATGTATTAAACCATTAAAATGTGATTTAAATAACTCTTTAAGTCAAAAGAACGGCACTGTTTTGTGTCCACTAATTAAATGCGATAATAAAGACTGTCCTCTAATTATGCATAAATGCAAACTCAATGAACACCATCTGATTTGTCACTACCAAAAGGTTTGTCTATTTGACACTCAAATGTCAGTTAATCTGTTCCTATGTTTAGGTGCAATGTCTCAACTGTTACAGTGGATGTCCTCTTGTTTTGTATCGCAAGGATATACCCAAACATTTGATCCATTGTTCTGCGAATGTAATCCATTGTACAGTTGAGTGGAACCGATGGCCGATACATACGGAAGAGCGACGACTGACTAATCAAATGACTCAACTCTTACCCCAAACACTGAATATAAAGCATTTGGACGTCGCTCTGGCCCTCAGAGACCAACGAATGTTAAAACAGTTGTGGACCGCAGAGAAGAAGACTCAAAGAGCACTCAGGAATCACTTGACTCTGAAATATCCGGCGGTTCCGCTCAAAGTTAGTCTTTTCTCAAATTTTAAATTCAAATGACTTTCTATTGTTAGCCATATCGCGGACAACATTTAACCGACAAAACAAATACTGAGAACTCATGTCATTCGTCGACTAATAGTCAAGTGATAACTCAGAGCACATCTGAAGACGAGTCAGAGTCGTCGCCTTGGCTTCAAAGTCAGTCACCGCCTGGACTTCAGAGCTCTGTTTGCGCCAAACTCTTGGAAAGCAGTCATTCGACTAATAAACTCGACTTTTCGACAATCGTTGAGCCGTCAGTCGATTTGACCCAAAACAAGTCAACGTCAATACCACCGGCGCCCGCACTCCCTCTTTGTCAGCCACTGTCGCTGGACATCAACTTAAGGACAATCGCCCCCTACCAGAAGAAGCCGAAAATGATGTATACATTCCGGTGCGCACAGGAATTCCGTAGAGATGAATACGAGTTTCACTACAAGAATGTCCACAACGATATTCACGGAGGAATCGATGGATGGATAGAACATCGCTGTCCTCTTTGGCAGTACGGATGCAATTTTGTCCACAAGAGATGGAATCCAACACCAAATGGATCTTCAATTGTATTCAATGAAATTGTCGAAAGTTTTGGCCTAAAAATGCCCGAAACAATAGCACACAACTATAGTGAGAGTCAATCCATTTCACTGTCATTACTTCCATTCGAGGTTTGGAATAATTTTTTTTATATTTTTGACACAAATTCTAAAAATAGTGCAATAAATTCCTTCTTATCTTTTAATCAGATTTTTATCACATTTTTTACGTTTCATTTCATTTCATTTTTAATTAAAATTTCAAAGATTTTAAACTCATTTTAAAATTTTTAATTAAAATTAATTTAATTAAAATTTTACTCAAAAACAATAGATTTTACAAAATATATGCCAACATTTGGACGGCTTTTCTCTGAATAATCTGTCGCTCACTTCTAAAAGGCTTCGAGACGTTTGTCGTACTTTTCTCGACACCAGAGGTTTGGTTTCACTCCAATGGCAGAGAAAACTCAATGAAAACGGAAAGTATTCCTGGGATGTGGGCTATAAGGTATAGCGTTTCACTACTAGTCCTCTCCTTCAAAGCCATTACTCATTCCCTTCACATTTTTACTGAAAAATAATATTAACTTAAAAGCAATAAAATTTTAGTCAATGATTATAACATAAACACATTTATATAATTATTTCTGAAAATAATCTTTTTTTTTAAATTATAAACTTTAAGCCATGAATTTCAATGAAATTTTATGAAAGTTTTCAGATGTTATCCAATTGATTGTAATTTATATGTTTTCCTATTTCTTTGTTTGAATGTCAATCATCTGTTCCTCTGAAATGAGTTTATGGGCTCTGGTTTTCATAAGTCTTCCTCTTTTTTTTACTGTTCTATTCATTTGAATAGAATTATTGAGAAAACGATTAAAAATTAGTTTTTATCAAAAGTCGATTAACACAACCCAATAGTCACTCAAATATCAGTGAATTTTTAATAAATTTGAATTAAATTAACTATAATTTTAACTTTTCTATAGAAATGGTATTTTAGTTCTGCCTTTACTGTAATCACTTCGTGGGAGTTGGACTCATTTCATGCGGTAACACAACATTTAAAGGACTGTCCACACTATGTATGTGAGCCAAAGTCAGAGCCATTCAAACTGCCGACTGATTCTAACGAAAGGGAGTGTAAAAAACTTTTGTGATATTTATATAAAAGTTAAGTTTAGTTCAATTTTTTTAGACTTATTATGTAATCATTTTTTATGTAATTATTAATTAAATATAAGAAAATCTTTTATTAATAAAATCAAAATTAATTCCTTTTATTTCTTTTGGATTATTATTAAAATGATTACATAAAAGTTATTATAATTAAGTAATTATGGTTAAGGTACTTTTTTTCAATGATCTTCTCATAGTCCTATTTGAACTAGATCTTTTTCCCCCCTTTAAGAACTATTGATTTGAGTTTGATTTGAGTTTAATGAGTATTTATTTTTTGTTGAGTTGTTTGAAATTAGGTCTAAAACTGTGAGTATTTCTCAGTATTTTGTCTCAAATGAATATTTACTTAAAATTTGTGTTAATTTTAATCTAAATTTGAAATCAGACGTCAATTAACATATAAAATGATTTTTATTTTTCTGTGAAATTTTTATATCTCTTTTTGATGAGAAATTTGTCGGCAAAAAAGCCTTCAAAAATGTTAGTGAATGAGTGCAGTGCTCTTCACTTCTCATATATATATTTTTTGCCTCAAAAAACGCCGATTTCTTTAATCGAAAAGTTGACTGAATTGGTATTAATCTCATCGGAGATAATTGAAATCACATGAAAAGCCGTTATATTAGTAGCAAATAATACACTTTTAAGTGAATCTATTCAACTCTAATTGACTCAATTGAGTTCTCTTTTGAGAAATGCCGAGTACAAATGTCCTTGAGCCAAATATTAACTTAACAATTGTTGGATAAAGAAAAAAAGTTTTATCAATAATTTTATTCGCTTTAATGGAAATGCAATTTATTTGTTATTTTTTAAGACTTTAATTAAGAAAAATATAACACTTATATCATTGATAAAAAAGGGTTTACTTCTTATACATTTGAGTTTCAATTTAAAAGATTATTTAATTAAATATGAGATCATTTCATTCATATCTTTTATCAATACATCAGAAAGAAATAGTTAAACATTTAATTAATTCGAGTAATTTAAATATAACACACGTTTCGGCCAAAAACAGGTATTTTTCTAATGATATCACTTTAAGAAATTTTTTGATAACAAATTAATTAAAGAAAAAATAAAACCTAAATATTAAAGGATTTTAAGTCTTCTTTGAGATATCCTTAAGCCAATGGCTTTCTTTTCAACATTAGCTAGGTTGACTTTCTCCCAAAAAGCTCAGACAGAACTCAAGTACAGATAACTCGACGGATAACTCGAGGCTTTCAGTAGAGTTTTGCCATTTGTTTAAACTATTGATCAGTTGTTTGACAACTCTTTTCTTTTTCGAAACTATACTTTGAGTACAAAAGAAATATGTGTTTAAAGAAAATAAAAATATAAAATTTAATACAAAAGATCTTATATTAAACTCCGGAGAGATTAACAAAACGGATATAAATATAGCATTCAATGCAATTACTATTAAAAATATGAAATACTTTAGTATTTCCACGTTTTCTGTTAAATAGTATTGAAGTCGAGAGAAATTATTAATATTTTTTTGAACCATAATTATAGTCAGTGGCAGCGGTTCTGTTGCCCGTCGTTTAACACATTTACTAAAGTCATCGACTAATTGATAGTATCTGTAGTATAGCTCGAAATATATTGTTTGTATAGAAATGGTCCAACTCGTCAAATAAAGGACAGACAAAGCGAACAGTTTCTTGAAGTCAATTGGAATGTATTTAATTTCGTATGTTTTGACCACAGATATGTCAGTCACCACCAAATATAGAGCACTGGAAGTCAGTATTAAGATTAGAAAAATAGGAATAATTGTTCGCCAATTGTCTGTTCTGTCGGTTATAAAGTTATTCATTCGATGAGACTTTAATTCTCGAAATAATTTAATTAAATTTTTTGAACGCCTTTTCATTAAGAAATAGGATATTATTGTTGACAGCATTCGGACTATTGTCATGACTCGAATCAGTGCTAATAATGGACTCAAACGAGTGAATGTTGTGAACGGAATGTGAAATAGAAATGCTATAAATATTGTTATAACAATTCCAGTAAAGAATTTATTGAGAAACACTTTTTTAGGGTTTAAACCAAAAAATAAAAGAAGTAATTCGAGTACGTCTTCGCATACCATTTCTTTAATGATTAACTAATGGTAAAAAAACTTAATTAATTGACTGAAATTTACATATTACTTACCTTGGGCATTTAGGAAAATATTTATTTTTATGTTTTTCCATTTCATTGAATTTGTGTTATCCCTCTTATATTGAATAATTGTCAGTTGTTTGACAACATTTAATCCGTAAAAAGAAGCGTAAAATCAAAGATATTTTTGTCTACTTTTTAATAGTATTATTAAAACACAATTAGTTTTTAATAATTATAATAATTTTGTTGACATATGGAGTGTAGTCTTTTTGTTCATTATTTGATCTCTGGTTAATATTAGTGACTAAGTTATCAGTGAAAACCATTCTATTCAAATGTGACATCAAAAGTAATACTTTCGACCACATATTGCAGGAGTAACGCAAGTGCAGTCTTTTTACTTAGAAATGTAATCCGAGACAAAAATAATTGAATCTTTTATTAATATTTTTAAAAAAAAATAATTTCTTTTGTACTTTTACTTTACTTTTAAGGGAAGTTATATACTCATTACACTCATTACAGTCCATACACTTTAAGTTGAGAGAGATTTTAAAATTAAAAGTGAATATCACTCACTGTATGTCATCTGAACTTTTGTATTGACTCTAAAAATCATATCTTTAAGACTCAACTGAATCTTAAAATCTAATTGAATTTTGTTCTGAGATTTCTAATCGATATTATTATATAAGTATTATATAATGCGCTCATAACATGAAAGAACATTTTAGAAAATATTAAATTATTTGAGAAAGAACAAGTAGTTGAAACAAGTAGTAAAAAAGGTAGTCGAGAATATTTTTCTTTTTTCATAAAATGCAGACAAAAAGAAACTCATAGTTTGAGTTTAAAAAATAATTCTCATAAATATTAGTGGAGACAAACTGTAGGCCGTCAGTGAAATTCTGGTCCCGATTGTATGTCAAAATAATCGAGCAAAAGTAAGAACTTAATCCGATTAGTAATGGCATTCAGTGATCATTAAATAAATGGTATTTTTGAAACAGAAATTCTAATGCTTTATATTTTTGAAGAAGTGGTCATTTTAGAGGTTAAAATCAAATCTAATTACAAAAGTATTCATTACTTAATTGATTGCATTCAATGCTTTAATAATGAGAGACTAATTGACTCACTTTTTTTGACGACTAAAAGCTTTTTTTCTCTCATTTGAAAGGAAACTTTTTAGAGCAAATCAAAGCCAGTATTGAATTATTGATCGCCAGACCATATCCCTTGATTTGAGGCAATACATGTATTAGTTCTCCGTTCACTCATTTAGTACTTTGACCGCAACTATGAAACCGAAAGACACGATAAAAGCAATTAGTAGTTAAACATATCTTTAATTATTATAATATTGTTATGTATTTTAAAGTTTCGTTTAATTCATTGATTGATTCAAAAGAAAATTATCTGAAATAAAAGGAGTAATAACTGAATACCACTGAAAACATCGGAAAATAATAGATATTAAAAGCATTAATAATACATTTATGCCATCAAATCAATAGTTAATATAAAGGCTGTTCTCAATAAGTGTCAATCAATTGACAAAAGTTAGGCTACAATTATTTGCCACTCCATTCATAGAACAGAATAAGTATGAGCTAAAATCAATTCTTCTTTTATCCCAAATCAACGCCTGAAAGTCTTCTGATGTTGAAATTTCATTCTAATCCCAGTGGGAGATCCATAAAAACCAAGATCCAGTAGACTTACCTTGGCTATTCTTTTCCATTAGACTGAAAAAGTGGTATATTTACTAATATTCCAGTCTTTCATCGGAAACATTTAGTTTAATAAATGGAGAGTAAATTCATTAACACATTTCGACATTTGATTGAAGTGATCATCAAATAAGTAAAAGAAATGAAATGAAAGTCGAATCCATTAAAAGGAATAAAAAAGAAAGAAAGAAATGAATTATACTTTTGACACAAAATTTAATTTCAATCATAAAATAAGTGTTTGATTTTGAAAAATGACAAACCATTCAATGAAAGTAATGACCTCAAACTGTTTACTTGTTTAAATACAAACTACTATTAATTGAAGGCTAGCTTTTCACCCATATTCTAGGCCCTTGGAATCTAGGGTATGTTTTGATACATGAGCAAGCATATTTCATATTATTTGAATGATTAACGAAAGTATTTTTAATAAAAGAGTTGATTAGTTGTTGTGAAGATTGATATGAATTAAAAAAATTGTGTATAACTTTTCTATTGACTCTTTTTATTAATTTATTTTTTAAATTAAATTTTTGAATAAAAGGAAACAATAATTTTAGTTTGTTTTCACTCATATTATATTCATATCATTTTGAATGAACTAATAATTAGTCGAAACAGAAGTTTAAAACAATTCAATTATTTTGGAGAATAAGGATATTGAGCTCAACTCAAATGATAGAATCAATTAATTTTAATTATATTCTATAAATTTAAGTCAAAATTTATGAGAATATATAAGAATTGAAACACTAAAATAGTGTCACTTATTTAACAAATTAATCAAATCGTTAATTAGGAAGTATTTATTACTAAATAGATTTTAACGAATTCTCAATGAATATAATAGGGAAAAGTGCTTCAACTTTACGATAGTAAAAACCAAGAGCTTAGGGCTAAACCAAAAAGGTTTTATGGACAGTTGACCAGCCTATTAGTGGAGAGCCACACACACACACAGCCACTAACCCTGAATGAGTAACCAAAAGTTGTAAATTTCTTTCATTAGATAGGGATCTGAAAAAACACTCCTAAAAATTGAGAAAAAAATAGAAGAAAAAAAACAGAAATACTTCTAAAGTTTTAATTAATTAAAACTATTCAAATAAACATACCAAGGCAAGTATCCCTTTAGATTTGTTGCACCCACGCATACTTAGACCACCAAAGATTGAAAAAGTCTAGACATTAGGGCTATAAAAACAGAAGCCATCAGAAGAGTCACATCTATAAACAGATGACTATTTTGGCCAAACCTTTGAACGTTTAGTTTGAAAAATACGAAAAAAAGGTAACTTTTCTGCATTTTATTTGAATATTTTGTTGAAATCAAAAGAAAATGTTTTTATAGATTTTGTGATTCTTTTCTGATATGTTTTAAGAGCTTTTTTTTATTTTAATGGAAAATATATTGGACTCTATTCCTGGATTATCCACTTGACTACCATTCAGTCTTCATCATAGGTGGTCCTTGATTTGTACCTGGCCATAAAACTTTGTCATTTTATACGACAGGCAATTAGGGAATCATTACCTGCGCTACTTTTCATTGGGCGTATTTTAGACAATAAATCTCATATTGATCTTGGTAAAAAAAGGTTTTAAATTTTTAAAAAACAAGAAATATCTTTGAAATTAACGTAAAATTTATTATTAATAATAATAATAATAATATAAATCGAATATAACTTGAAAACAAGAGAGTTGCTAGGTTATTGAAAAGGGCAACAATTTTTATGAGCCGAACACTATTTACAATTTTATTGTATTTATTTAACGAAAGCAATTGAAAAATATTATCACATTTTGATTGCACTCCAATTCTGCTACCATTCCTTCCATTCCTTGAGTTGAAAGGCGGCCGAAATTATTACTAATTTATTTATCATTAGATAATAGTGTTTATGTTCTTCACTTTAAGATAATTTCATGTCATAACCTTATGATTCATAAGTTAATTGAAAATTTCCATAATATTTGATAAATAATTATAGAAAAAATTTCCTCACTTTTGCTGGTTTACTTTAGCCGGATATTAGTTTTCAATAGAAAATATTATTTCATTAAACATTTCTATTAAATATATTCTTTGAATAAAATACTTTAGAATTAATTCAAACAAAAATTAATCTGAAGTTTATATCAATTAATCACTAATTTTAGTGAACAAACAACTGATAAAAATGAGACAATTTTTTTGCATATTTACTCAATCGGATTTGATCATGCACACACATACATGTATGTTAAAGAGACCGCCGTTTCAAACGAAATTAGCCGGCTAACTTTTAAAAAATCATCATTGTAAAATTAAATCGATTTTAATGGTTAACTTTTGGTTTCTATATAAGTAATCAAAATATTATAGATATTAAGACAATAAAAATCTATTTTAATGTTTTCATTACATGAAAATAATTAAAATTTTTAGTGAATTCTAATCTTATTTTTTATTTTTGATAATTTAATTGAATTCTTTTCTATAAAATTAATTTATTATTCATATTTTAGAAAAGATATTAAAACTTAATTATAATAATAATAATATTTATTATTCATTTAAAACTAATTATTGGACTAAAAATCTAAAAATTGTTTTCAATTTCTTTAATAACTAGTCAGCTCTCCCGTTACTAACAAAAGACCTCCCTTTCCCCTCCATTAATACCTAAAGAATAAGTTTCTACAGAGACAAAAACCTCCCTGTCCTCTTCGTTACTAACAAAAAAGATCAATT
>JAQIXI010002061.1:0-11361 GCA_034700165.1 Galumnidae sp. Gr-Ori-00277 | reverse complement strand
ATCAATATTTGAATTAAATTATAAATTCTGTTATTTTAATGAATTTTTTGTTGATAAGTTTGTGAGTACTCAGTATTGGGTATTCCATATTCAAGGAGAAAACAAAACAAATTATTACTAAAAATATGTCTAAGAGTTATGATTTTATCATAAAAAATATCCCTGAAATATACTTATACTACCAGGAAGTCCACAAAAAACTTCATTATGATAGTGATCTATGAAATTTTATGGTTACAGTCATTAATTGTGAAAATGTCATATTTTGAATGCCCTGGTCATATGACATTAAAATGTTATGAAAGAGTGATTATCACGAAAGCTTTACTACAACTACACTATTAAGGATCAATTGAAGTGAATTTAGTCTCTGAGGCTATATTTGGGACAATTCATTAATTTTGAAGACGTGTTAAGAAAAAGTGAAGACTTACTTGTTTTCGGTAGAAAACTTTCGTTTTGCATTTTTTTCTGTCACTTCTTTTGAGCACAGAATGAATAACCAGAGAGATATGCTTAACACAGAGATATACTTTAATCACTTCAAACACTTAATGTGTTTTTACGGATGAAACGGAATGTAATGTAGAGAACAGAACTGTGTTTAACAGTGAAAGTGTTAATAATATTAAACTAAACAAAAGTTCACATAATTGGCTGTTGAGGAGTATTGAGTGCCACAAAACATGTATAACTAAAATATCCTTTTCTAAATGTATTGGAATAAATGAAATGGTGGGATAACCACACGTGTTTATAAATGTCACAATGATCAAGGATAATTTTATTAGACACACTGAAACTTATGATTTATGGAACACAGAATCGCTGACACTTTATTTGTATTTAAGAGACACTCAATTTGTAATTTAAATTATTTTCTTTTTTATCCTTGAATTTGGAAATACATGGAATAGCTTTACGTTAATTTAATTATAAGTTTAGGTTTTTGGAAACGACTACTGATTATATTCTGAGCCCTTTTAAGTCTATCAGTTTGATCAGTGATTTAATAAGACCATGGATCCTGATTTGGTTTAATCATTGGTTTATTGTAATTAACTTATTATTTGCAGCGATTAATGTCTTTAAATTCTATTTTATTCGTTTTATTGGATGATAGAGTATTTCCTGGCTTAACAAGTTAGGGGTCATTATTTAACTAACAAATAAAATGTTAGCACGTTTTGCTAGGTCATCAAACAAATATGAATACAATGCAATGAAAAATTTCCCTAATTTTGGATAAAATTTTAAAATAAGGAATAAATTTATTTATTGATTGACAAACAGTTAAATGTGTTTTATATGATTTAAAAACTGTAAGAATTTAATCACAAAATAGACACAACTTTTAAAACTGAAAACAACAGTTTTTTTTTGCAAATATTAAACTTTTTTCAATATTTGTGTTTCTACAACTGCCTGTTGTCTTCTTCAGCACTAACTTTAGACCAGGGATGGCAGATAGGGGGTATTTAAAAATACCCCCCCCTGGAGCCGAGAATTTGGCAAAATATTCCCCTGGGATTTTGAAAACTTAACATTACGTCTATGGACAGGCACTAGGTCTGTTGAGGTTTCTGGCTTCCAGGGGGGTATACTGGAGATCGAGGTCTTTTGCCATCCCTGCTTTAGACCATAAAGTGAGAGGTGCAGAAGGAGATATGATAGGCAGACAGTCAGAAAAACTTTATAAAACAAGAGTTTATTTATTTTCAATTCTAAATATAATTAAAAATATCTCATTTCAAAAATCATAATATAATACAAATACATGTATTCTGCTTAAGATACAACTTATTCAACACAATTTGTTGTTTTATATGACCTTTTTGTAAATAACGATTAAAATCATTTAAAAATAAAGTATTTTATCTGATTTTTTCGATTTCAAATAAATAGAAAACAAAACATTAATAATTAGAAATGATTTCTCACTTAAGACTTATTAAAATCCTTGAATTTTTTTTGTCTGATTTTATCATTACTTAAAAAATGAATTAAAGTTTTTTCATACGATTAATGAGTTTTATTAATAATTTACACTAAATTATCATTTTATAGTAGTGTTTGAAATTGCCTTGTTGATTATTTCACAATTTATTGCTAATTTACAATTTATTTAGCAATTTAACACTATTTAACTAAATATTTAAGAAAATTTGATTTACCTTGCTCTTCAACAGATATTACAGTAGCATTTCCTTTACTCATCATAATAGTCTTGGTACTAATCAATACAATAAAGATTTGAGTGAATTGAAGTCTTTTGTATAAAATATTGTATTCAAAATAATGACTTCATAAATGAGATCAAATATTTAGTATCATTTGATTAAAGTCTTGAATTTACATAAAAATTACTTTGAGTTCATATTAAGCAAATGACAACTAGTGGGAACTTATAGCAACTTGCTAAATTATTGATAGTAGTGTAGGTGAATAATTTTACTATAAGAGTAATTACTATAAGAATTAAGTCAAAAAATCTCAATGAAATTGATCCGAGAAATGGAATTATTTGTGCGATCGATATAAAACTTTCCATAAAAAATATCAACAGAATATTAGGTCAGTACTGGTACTGTTTCGTGTGCTTTCAATTTAAATACATTAGAGTCTTAAATATTTGACAGAATAGTCTCTATTACTAAAGTATGCTAAAGTTAGCTTGCTCATAAACATGAAACAATACAATTCTACTATAAAAATGAGTCGAATTTTTGCAGTATTTAAGTCTTAAAGAGTTCAGAAAATATCCGTAAATAATTATTTTCACTCTTAAAGTGTATTTGACTTATAAGAGATTAATATTTAAGATTTGCTAGATAATAACCTATTTGGGATTTGAAGTTCAAACAAATTTTGAATTTTAAACTTACCTTTATTTGGACAAATGGGCGAATATTCGAACATTTTTGGTTCAGAATCCATTTCTTTTGACACTTAAGTCGAGTTTTAAGTACATAAATAAAACTAATTTTATTAGAAAAGCGAAAAAAAGTTCAAACATATGGTAATAGTTGACAGACGGGATAAGTTTGGATACCATAGGATAGCATTGAATAGAATAATAATAAATAAAAGGTAGAAAAGGGTTTATTCCGGTTATAAATCTGGGTTTAAAATCTTTTATTAAAGTTTTTGTTTAAATACTTTTATATTCAAAAAGTATTAGAATTATAGCCAATTGTGTCGAATCTGATTAACATTGTTTAGAAAAATATAGCTAGATTATAAAAAAGAATTGAAGTGGAAATTAGTTATTTTTGGCTAGATATCAATTCCTTGATTAATAAGAATTGTTTTTTCAAACTTTAAAAGATGTAAATCATTATAAAGTTTTTTAAATTAGTTTTTATTAAAAACTTGTTTTGAATAAATTAAATGATTTTTTTCTCCAAAATTAGAGTTAATTTATAAAAGATTTTAATCGCTTTTTATTAACTGTTAATTAAAATCAAAATTATTTTCAAATAAAAACATATTTCGCACTAAATTTTATGTTATATTAAATGCTTTTTAAAATCCAATAAAATCTTAATTGACTTTAATTCCGTCGGATTGACCTTCGCTTTGGTCGTCTTCACTGCCATCGAAATCTTCGTCGCCCACAAGACTGGGAACAGGTGTGGGCGGCTCTGAAATAGGACGTGGATAACATATTTCAACGGCTTCTTCAGCCATTATATCTGGATGTAGTCTATGGAGTGCCAATTGTCGCGACACTCTATAATAGACACTAAGATTAGTCCAATCGAATAAATCGCTCAGTCGTTCCGTTCTGTTCCTTTGGACTACTCTTTGTCTTTGGGAAAGACATGTGAAGTCATACATATATTGTGACAAATCGTATACCGATTCCTCACAACTTTTGAAACGTCGGTCCACAATATATATGCCATAAGAGATGGGGTCCGCCACGTGTTCGGCCACAAAACACCCAAAACCGGACAAATTTGTTGTTATTGAAGGGATTCCCATTACAGTACATTCGGCCGGAGTATAACCCCAGGGCTCGTAATAGGAAGGAAATACACCTAAATTACAGCCTCGAACAAACTCCTCGTAATCGATTGGGAGGAGAGGACTCGTCGAAGAGAGGAATTCCGGATGAAATATCACTTTTACTCTGTCAGACCTATCATTGAAGAGTCGAGTTCTCCTTAGATGACTGAGCACTGGATCATTAGAATCGTCGATCATATTATGCGTTACTATTGATGGAAGGGTTGACCGATGAGTGGCATAAACACAACGCTTCAGTTTGACTATATCTGACTGATTGACTAAATCTGTGACTTCGGGGACTCTCCCACTCATACTTATCTCAAACATTCGAACACCGATTTTGTCCTTAACTTCTTCTATGGTTTCCCGCAATTGTTTAGCGATTGCCTGACCTTTAAGTGAATCGATGTTAAAGTTATGAGTCCGGGCGGGGAATATGAAGAACGCAACGACTGTGATGTCACTTTCGGCCACTTTTAGGTAATGGTTGAGTCGTGAAAGTGATTCAATGAACATATCGGCCCCTTTATTATTGAACTCATATCTGCCAGAAATGAAGAAATAGAGTGTTTTGTCTAAATTAAAGTCGTAGTGACCGAAGAAGTGACCCCTCACGAAGTCGTGGATCTTCCTTTTGGCCAAAGTATGCAAATTCTGGAATTCATGCATTGCTATCGGGTTCTTCACATTCAGGCCGTTTGGAGTTACAATACATGGCTTTCGTTTGAGTAAATGTTCCGATTCTAGGGAAGTGATTTCGGAAACTGTAGTAAAGACGTGCGCCGAATGGACGGCAGCCCTTTCCAGACAATATCTGTGGTATATCCCTCTCTGTCCGGCCTCGCGGTCTAATTCAAATTTATCTAAATTATTATAAAAGTCAGTGTTAGCGGCGCACAGGTATCGGCCGAGAAGTGTTGCGTGTGTTGTAAAAACAGTGGCCACATCTAAATGTCGAGTTCGGCATAAAATTAGTCCAACGCCAGACATCCATTCGTGAAAGTGAGCGACCATTAGAGGCCGTCCTCTTTCTCTTTCAATACAATGGTGGAACTCCTCAAGAATTTCTGCGACACAATAACCGAATATAATGGTGTCGTTGCACTCTATGTCCGGATAAGGAATACCAATATTACATATATTCCAAAAGTCACGCTTCCATTCATCTAATTTCCAAGAGGCCGACCCGTAATCAATGAGAATGACTTGTGGATAGCCATCAATAAGCCAATGGCCATATAATATACGGATTCCTTTTTCACTGAGTTTTTGGATAACATTTCTAAAAATACTTTCATTCGGTTCTTCGATTTCGACTTCAGTTCTGGCAATTTGTTGGTTATAGGGCCCAATCAAACAATAATTGTCGCCCAACTCTTCTCGACTAACCTTAGCCTTAGATTTGATGACTGTATGAATGCCTCCGACTTTGTTGACCACTTCTGTCGCCACTTCGAAAACCCATTTGTTTTGTATTCGAGCCCTCTCTCCGTTGTCCAACGCTTCGGAGTTTAATATAGCGTCGGCTCTATAGAATCGCTGAGATATTCGGTTAGAACTCATCTTGGTCCAATTTTCAGAAAATCTGGGGAACGATTCAAAAACAGAAATGACTCAAAAGAAATGTTTCCTAACTTTACTCATAAAATGAATAAATTTGTATTCGGTTTTGATTTTGATTTATTTATTTATATTTTGTAGTAAAATGTGTATTTCCACATGAACTTGCATGCTTAAATCCTTGATAAAATTTTATTTATTTATGTTATTACAATTTCAAAGTTCAGTCAAAACTGGAAACAATAACAAGGTCTAATTATTATTATTATTGAGTTTGTATTGAATTCTATTCCATTCATTCTTTTGACATTTGAATAGAGGTTTGACTCTTCAACTGTCAGTAATCGTATCAAAACTTTCAAAAATATCTGAAGACATAAATGAATTCAAACTAATAGAAGAGTAATTTCCCTGACATATGACAAGATTAAACTTTGATAAAAAAGAGAGAATTCATTTAAAAACATGATTTCTGAAGAAATTTCCAGGTATTAAGAAAATGTCATTTTAAAACTTTTAGATCTTACTAAATGAGTAACTGAAAAAGAAAATTAAGCATGGTGATTTTATAAATAAAACTTATTTGAAAGGAAAACACAAATTTTTTTCTAAAGCGAAGGGAAATTAAAATAAATTTCTAATAAATGTTGAATCAAATGTAAATCAAAGTTATTATGAAAGTGTGAAATACTATTGATATGAATTCACAGAATTAGTGTTACATTTAATTAATTAATAGATTCGAGTGATTTGTTTTGCAGAGAGTAATGAACACAATTAACACAATTATGTAATCTTTGGTAAAGAATCGGAAAATGGGAGCAAATATTATATTCGAGTGCACTCTTTCTGTCTCTCAGATACTGAAATTGAAAGTCAGACCAATTGATTGTATAATTAAATTCAAGTCAAGTGTTAGCGTTTACTTTGAAAATTCATGAATTGCTGATTAGTTACGCGATATGTGTGTCAAATGTAATGAGAGGTGAATCTAAAATAGGAAAAGGTTACGACACCTCTATTTTGGTTCTTGGAATCACATGCTTTCTGTTTATATTTTCTATAATTAAATAGAATTTTAAAACAATTTTTGTCTGTCATGTGAGCGAAACTAATCAATAAATACCTGCATTGAAATTGCAGGTACTGGTAATTTTAATTACCTTATTATCACTCATAAACATACATTTAAGCTTGCTTGTTTTATTACAAAATTTTTCAAAGATTTTAAGTTAAGCCGCTTTTAATACTAACGAAAGAATATTCAAAGAAAGGCTCAGAATTTCAATTTTCAATTATTATATTTTATTCTTACATTAATTTCATGAATATTACTGAATACTTGATGATACTAGGTGAAAATGTAAATAGTTAATGAGTCATAGGAAGAATATTTTGATTTTTTCATTTTAATAATTCTTAAGAATTTCTTAAAATTTATTGAAAAATGAATTTTACTTCGATTTGAAAATGAGGTTAATTTAGTGGATAAAAGGGTATATACTATAGTAAAATAGACAAGGGTGAATCAGTGAGTTCCGCAAATTTCAAAACAATGAGAGAATTGGTGACACATTCTGGAGAAGACAATAATAAAAACATTCACATGATTTGTAATAATGACACAATTAATTAAGTAATCAAACATTTGTTTGAGTTGTGAACTAATTACACAATTAATCCTTTTCGTAGACGCAATCAATTATGTATTATTTGCATTACTCATCACATGGATTGAAAATATTGAGCATGGTACTATTGTAGCATTGATAATAAGCTATAGTTTTTCATTGAGTTAATTCGGATGTTAGCTTTATTGGGTCGGATTGTTATGTGCCCTTAATTTCACTTTTCCTATAAATATATGATTAAAAACAAATTCACTTTCAATTCGAGTAATTGTTTGGTGAAAACAAAACAAATAGTTTTTCCTATTTTTCGTTTATTACTTAATTAATTCTCTGACTTTTTTTCTATAAATATTTGGAAAACGTTTTTATACTTTCATTCAGTCCTCAACTCTTTGCCTGAATTCTGTATATTTTGTGTTTAAATTTATTAAAAATGATCAGAATGTTTATAACCAAGCTCATTTCTATTCTTTTGTCAACTTCTAGTCTCTCAGGTTTTTAAATCAAATTTTTATTCAAAAGAATATTTGATTGAAATGCGAGCCTTTGTTTGCAGTGAGTCTGGAGTGCGGACAATACACTAATTTTAATAATTTATTGACCGAACGAATAGTCGGCGGAGATTTGGCAGCTTTGGGTGAATTTCCCTGGCAAGTGAGCATGCAAAAACAGGCCGGCATTCGAATGCCAACGTCCAGACAATGGATTCCTTCGCCGGGAAATTGGCCGTCACACGGGTCGTGGGCACAACCGGCTGCTGTCCATAGAAATACTGTCACCTCAAATAGAGTAACGCCTACCCCTCCAGGCGGTTGGCCCACTCCACCCCGTCGACCTGTTCCGTATCCACCGGCACAAAGTGGTCATACACCAAGTAAACCTCATCCTGTAAATCAAAAGCCAACCCCTGCCATACCGACTGGCATTCCTCATCCTGTAAATCAAAAGCCAACCCCTGCCATACCCACTGGCATTCCTCATCCGCATCCAACAGTACAGCCTAACCCTTCGGTGCCATCGGTGACGAGCGGCCGTTGGATACATTTCTGTGGCGGTTCTATTATAAGTGAAAACTGGATCTTAACGGCCGCGCATTGCGTCGAAACGTAAGTTATCTCTGAATTAAGTCTTTTATTCTAAAATTAATAAAATTAAAAACAGATTAAAGCATTCGTACTCTCCCGGGTCTATTCGTATTGTTTTGGGAACACTTGACTGGAGAAATACTAATAATGGAAGTCCTCAGATAATTGCTATTCAAAGGGTTGTAGTACACGACGGGTGGAACAGAAATACCGGACAGAATGATATCGCTCTGCTTCAGACCAGTTCTCCCATTCAGTTCCAAACGAGGAAAGACGGGGCTATTGTTGTCAATAAAGTGTGTCTCTCAAAAGAATCCAATTCTGAGTATAGGGGAGACGCCGTGTCCTCGGGCTGGGGTTATCTTGATAAGAATTCTCGAGTATCACCAGATATGCTCAGAAAAGTCAAACTACCGATCGTTGACGTCAATACCTGTAAGAATGCTTTCAGTCGAGTCATTGGAGTAACACAGAATCAGGTGTGCGCTGGTCAGGCACCCAAAGGAAATTGCATGGTAAGTGCTAAGCATTGTCTAGATAAAATCTAATATGTTATCTCTATTGTGACCAGGGTGATTCTGGTGGACCACTTGTACTGCAATCTGGAAATAAAGCCACTCAAATAGGAATTGTTTCGTTTTCTATTCCCTGTGCGGTCCCAGGTTATCCCGACGTCTTTACTAGAGTATCGAAATATGTCGATTGGATTAATCAATACACCAATACTGCTGTCATGGGATAAACGTTACTTGTTCACTTCCTAAATTAATTGTAAAATAAGTCAAAGAGTATAAGGCATGAAATTAACCATGTTCAGTTCAATTTTTAGCATTAATTTAAACTATAATTATTTTTGAGTTCGAATTATATTTATAACAAAATGTTATAAATTGTTTTGTATTAAAGTCTTAATAATAGACTTTTGGTCGAAAGTATTCTTGTATTATAGAAACAATAATTTTATTTACAAAAATAAATACAACTAAAAAGTAATAAATCCCTGACTCTCATTAAAACTACTCCGGGCTATATATTACTGTAAACTTGTTTTAGTCATCAATGAATACTTTTAACATAATTAACATTCACTTTAGTATTTCACTCCTAACATACATGTGTTGTACCTGTGGTGTAGTGGTTATCACATCTGCCTAACACGCAGAAGGTCCCAGGTTCGAAACCTGGCAGGTACACTTTCTTTTTGTTTGGTTATATTTTTGTCCTAATATTATTTTGGGTAAAAAACACCTTGCCAAAGATTTTAGTGATTATTTAGGTTAACTCTCAGAACTTTTAATGTTTTATCTTAAGTAATAAATTTTCATTTTTTTAATTTAGGGAACTATTTATTGAGGAGTTCTTGTGGTGACTCTTGTGGTCACTCTATTCTCAAATAATTTTAAAACGAATAATAAAATCAATTTTTGAGACAAATTTATTCATTGAATCGAAGGTTATTTTAATTAAAAAGTATTAAATGTTTAGAACTATAACTGAATGCAGAGTTCAATGAAATCAATCCCTTCTAAGTTTGAAAGTCTCGGAACGAATGCCATCTTTAGTAATGATTTTGATGTCAATATTGTCGCCGACATAAATGTCTCGTTCGGCCGCAGATATAAACACGTCTTTAACTGTTCTGAGCGCCATATCCAGAGTCAAGTCCTTCTGTTGAGCCCCCAATTGATTCTTAAGTCCAATTTGATTGTCGAGCAATGGCTGAATCAGTGCCGAAGAAGAGCCACCGGCTCTGTACATATTGCGCTCGCAGTGACCGACCGGATCGTAACTGTAAAGCACTCCCTTTCCCTCTTCGTCGATACCTCCGATAATATTCGAGATATAATACGGAAAGAATCGTTTGTTGTATAACATATTGGAAATGAGTTGAGCCAAAGCCGGTGTCGTTATTGTCTTATTGTGGTCCTGAGAATACATCTGAACACAAGACAATAACAGATCATTTGTTTATGTAATGCAAGACAACCAATGGTTTGATTTCAATGATTTTTTAATGAAATACAATAAAACTTACGGTAAGTCTGGCCTCAAGAACTTTAACGAAAGTCAAGATATCACACCAACAACCGGTTGAACCCAAAATACAAGAGTCAGTCCTTTTTTACACAAATAATTGTTAATCAATCAGTGGTTAAATAATTATTTTAAAGTTATTTCTAACTAACAATTTAAAGAGTTTTGTTTGATCCCGAGTATAAATAGAAAATCCAGCCGACAATCGGGTGTCGGACGCCATCAGAACAAAGTCAGGACCGGCCAAACCAACAGTTGTTCTGAAAGGTATCACAAGAAGTGAATTGTATTGAATAAGTTTTGGCTAATTTAAGCGATATTACCCTCCGTTGTCGGCGTACGGCTGGAAGTGATGACCAATTGGTTCGGTCTTCGGCATCGATTCATATAATGACTCCATTTGTCAGTCGATGTTTTGATCGATATTTTCGCTTAAATTAAAGATTTGTTTTAAACAAATCAACAAAAAGTATTCAATTGAGTGACAAATGACTCGACGTTTTTGTATTGGTTTTCAGTTTAGACTTCCATTTGAGTTAACCCACAGATGGCTCTCATCTCGAGTTTAGACAACTTTTTGCCGCGAATTCCACTTTCATTTCAATTCTGTGTTTTGAGGACAGAATAAAAAATAATTTAATTTTTAACTCACGAACTCTTAAATATTATTATCACTTTTTTCCGCACATAAATAATTATTAATTATTATTAGTATTAATAAAATAAGTGACAATAATTAAGAGTTCGTGAGTTAAATGTTAATTAAAATTGCAGTTAAGAGGTTTTCACAGACACTTTGTTTAACAACAATTGAATTTCAATGAATATTATAATTTAATAACTTTATAAACCGATAACTGACTTTTGATGACTTTTATTTAACACTTTTTTTCATTCTTTAACCGATAGTTTTAAATCAAATTTAGTTTCCGTTACTTAGTTTTGTCACAAAAGTCTCATAAGTTTTAAATTATGGCAAATATTTTGGGAATACTTTTGATTATATTAGTTGTGATAATTGGTTCGGCACTGATTGG
>JAQIXI010002060.1:0-11361 GCA_034700165.1 Galumnidae sp. Gr-Ori-00277 | reverse complement strand
AGAGAGAGAGAGAGAGAGAGAGAGAGATTGTTAAACCCTTTGGATTTATTTTAGAAAACTGTTTCTGAAATTTTGATTTTTTCAATCAAATTAGGATTAAATTATAGTCTTTTGCTTAAGATTTTAAGGAAAGGCTTTGATTTAAACTACAAAACGTATTATTTAAAGAAAGTCATTAATATCAGAGTAAAAGTGGAAGTTATTGATTGAAACGAATTGAAAATTGAATTATTTATTTGAATTTATAGCTCACGAATTCACGAAAAGAAATTTTTACGCCAAAACTTATAAAATCATTTATCAAATATCGAGAACATATAGTTAATAATTCTGAGCTTATGCTGAGCTCATACCCGAACATTGTTTTGGCCATATTTTGGCAAATAATTCTAATCTAATTAGAAATGCAAAGAAGTATTAATTAATCGATAATTATTTAACGATAAAAATCTGTGAAACGGTTTTTTTGCATACATTTTGTATTATAATTAAGTTATTAATTCATAATTAAATAGTTTTAAAGCATTCAATTGTTAGCAAAATATTCAAATTCTTTTTGTTTATAAAATCTAATTATCATATATTTTATTTGTTTTTTTTTCAAAATTAGTCACAATTATCATGCATAATTCTTACACTTACAATATCAATGTTTTTAACAAGTTGTTCATGATAAATATTTTAGATAATTCCATTTAGTGATATCAATCTGTTTGAATCGATAACTTATACCTTATTTAAAATATATAAAACATTTTAATAGTTGACATTATCGATCGCTACTGAACTCAATTGGAAATCAATACTAGGAAGAGCTAGATATTAGTGTTTGGCTCAAATAATTCAATTGAGCCGTTTTTTCTAATCTAAAACATTTGGTTCGGAAACAATTTTTCAAAAAATTAATTGAATTCCAAACCATTAGTTTTTTGTCGTCAAATATCTGACACTAAAATAATTCACTCATAAGACGCGTCTCAATGAAAGTAATTCATAGCTATATTTCAATACTTAACCTCCAAAACGGCTTTTCATAAGAAACACATTTTTTTGGTAAAATTCTTTATTGAGAACTGGTTTTTAAAAAAGGTATCAAAAAATCCTTTGGAAACCAATTTTAAATGAAATAATACCCAGAATTTCATTTGCAAAACAACTTTTTCCTTAAAGATGTTTAACTGATTTGAATGTAATTTTTCGCTCAGTTTTTCTGATTTAATTATTTTTCTCTTCACAACATTTTAATTGCTAGGACTTATCTATCAAATTTATGTTAAAGATTATTGAAAGATAATTAGTTGTTTAGTCGAGTTTTTCGCTAATTTTTTTCAATATTTGATTCGCATTTTTCTAATGACCCGTTTTTGCACTAATTTTTTTTGTCTGCTTTTTCTTAAGACTTCTTATTTAATATGATATGACTTTCAATAAAATAAGTATTTTTTATAAACGCAATGATCCGGATATTAATTACAAGATTATATACGATTTTTAAGTAATGAGTTAAGAGATGTTTTGTCTCTTTTATTGTTTACTTTAGAAAAGTTAATATACTTTTAAACGAAAAGTCACAGAAAAATGGGATAAAATACTCTTTTCAGAGGCAAAGGTTAGGAAAACTTATCGAAACACCTTTTTTTCAATTGATTTTTAATTAAAATTATCTCAAATGGATTTAAAGAACATTTTTTCGCCTCAAATCTGTGAATAAAGAATTGAAAAGTGTTTTCAACCAATAAATTGATTACTTTTGGATATTATGAGAGGAAAGAATAAAAAAAATGGTTTCAGAAACTGTCCTTTTAAAAAATAATTACTTTTTACTTAAACTATTAAGCAATTAAGTCATTTCCTCAATAAATGATATTAACCTTTCTCAATTTTCTCCACCAGAAATTCTACAAATTTATGGCGACCCCCTTAGAACGTCGTCGAGTGTGAGCCGTTCCCAAGCGGTGATCAACTCTTTTTCGTGTCCCAAACAATTCGGATACTATGAAGACAAAAACGATTGCAGCAGATACTACGTCTGTTCCTTTGGTCTTCCACTTCAGAAGACATGTCAGGACGGACTTCAATTTTCACTCGCATTACAGAACTGTGACTGGCCTTCAAATGTGTTATGTGACCTAGGTAATAATCTGATTTAATAGAAATGATAAACTTTAAAATTGAAGCGTTTTGTTATTCATAAATTCAATGCATATTCAATGCATTTCCAATTAAAAAATGCTCATCAATGACCTAGATCAGTTGTTGGCCAACATGTGCCACATTCAATATAAACTCATCTTTGCTAATGAACTCTAAATTTTTAACTTTCAATTGAATTTGGATTCAATTCCTCGATAGTCATCTCCGGCGAGAATTCTGATTATTCAATTAAGAATAGCCTAGAGCATTTTTATCGCCAAACATTTTTTAGATTGTCAAAAATTGCCAAGTTTACAACTACTTTAAAGTTCATTTTATAAATGCTTAAAGGTTATTATTGCATGTTGTTTCTTCACTTATAATTGAATTATCAATTATTAAACTAATTTACAATCTGATCTAGATAATATTTATTAAATTATAAAAACTTTCTCTTTTTAAAAGTTCATTTGAAAATTGAAAAAAAACGCAAAATATTCGTCACTTCAGACCATAATTAGGTATAAAAGAGACAAATATTTGATTAAATTATCAGAAAAATCGCTTAAAGTCTTATTTTTAATACAAAAACTTTTTAAACGATAGAAACAATTTTTTCCTCAGAATTTAATCGATCATAATTTGGAACATTTGATAAAATTATGGTCTTTTTAAAAATGATTTTAATTGCCCTCTCAGTTATCTAACATTTGAGGTCAAAATCTTGAGGTAATTCACACTTTTTTTTATAACTATTTAGACATTTGTCTTAATTTAGACAAAAAGCACATAAAAAATGATTTAATCCAAACTTGAGAACAATTAAAACAAACAAAACAATTGTTTCCTTCATTCCATTCCTTTAAAACAATTATTGAGGCACAGGATGTTTACCATTAACTCATCACTGAATTAATACTTAAATTTAAACTCTTATTTTGAAATTTGAAGATGGATCGTTTAATTTAGGACATAATTAAACTTGTAATCTGATATGGATTTAAAATAGATCTAGTTAATTTAGAATAATTGAAAAATCGATAAGAATATTTGCGCAGATATTATTAATATATAATTTATCTAAATTACCATGAAATTATAGTAGCATGGTATTTTAAAAGCATTAAACTACCGATTGGTTATTCGGCGCCGAAAAAAAATTGGTTTTAAACTATAATTTTGGGTGAATTTAATGAATAAAATGTGAAAACATAAGTCACGACTAATAGTCTTTAAACATAATCTGAATCATCCTTTTAAGTGATAATCGCTTTTCATATCCTTTGTTTTTTGTGCCTTATTTTGTTTTTTCACTCTTTTTGACTCTTGGCTTATGTCAGGAATTCTAAGTAATGGGAAGTAATGGGAAGTAATTTAAGGCCTTATTTTCATAAATTTTCTTTCGTAGAACAAAGTGTTGGTCCGTTTATTTGAAGTTAGGACAGGATTTTTTTTAGAGTTGTCTAATATTGTTAGTATAACTGAAATTTAAGATAATAGGGGAACAGTTTAGGGGACAGTTATTCGATACGAGAAGTGTATGAAATCAGATTAAAAAACATTTTAAGTTAAACTAAAAAAAATTGTTCTCAAAATATAGTTTTAAATATTAATATAATTATTGAAATATTCTAAAAGTCGGCGACATTTCAATGACTTTTATGTGTTTTTAAAGTCTAAAAATAGTATTTTCTTCAAAAATAAGATACACCTGAGAATAGGAAAGACATGACAACAAAAGGATGTCATAAATTGTTTGTCATAAGAGAATGTCATTCCATTTGCATAATATGTGATATTATTTGTTGCGGTTAACAAACGATTAAATGACACTCTTTTTAAGAGGACTGACATAACATGAATACTAATGACTAAATTATATTTAAATATAAAACTTTTAAAATGTTTTAAATTTGATGCATTTAAAAGAGTAAGATCATTTTTTCTTTTGTCTTTTTTTTATGTCTTTTCCTGGGATTTAAGGTCATTGTCAGGGAGAAACTTTTCGTAGTTTTCTCTTTGTTAAACCCAATTATCAATCAAGATTATCAGGGTATTCACATATAACCAAGTTAAAATGATAATATAATTATATCTTAGCCAAATTATTAAATTATCTAGCATTTTGTCTGTGAGAATTTGGTCTGACCTATTAAAAAGTAATTTATGAATTCCACAAGTCATTTTGGCTAGATATTGTGAAATTTACTTGCTCATATAGAAACCAATATATAATGTCAGTCATAATGAGTGGAAAAATATTTGTGGTATTAATTCAGTATTCAATTGAGAATTTAGTCAATGGTTTGACACAAATTTTTGGGTTCACTTTTTTTTCGTTTTACTTTGACTTTGGATCTGATTTTTATTGTGAATTAAAGTCATTGTTATTTGTCTTCATTTAATGTTCAAAAATTATCTCTAAATTGTAAAACGAGTTATAGATATTAATAATTAG
Source organism: Galumnidae sp. Gr-Ori-00277 (assembly GCA_034700165.1). Lineage (NCBI taxonomy): Eukaryota > Metazoa > Arthropoda > Arachnida > Sarcoptiformes > Galumnidae > Galumnidae sp. Gr-Ori-00277. The sequence goes on along the minus strand of JAQIXI010002060.1, from coordinate 6,770 downwards.
TTTTGTTTTTCAAAAATAAAAGAATATATATTACAAACTATTAGACAACACTTTATTAGTGAAAGATGTGCTCCAAAACTGTTTACAAACATTAGTCTGTTATTAATTTCTATTTTATTTTCTTTAATAGATGAACTAGTTTAAAAAATTGAATCTATGAAAAATATTAAAAGTCATTCTTTTGAAGAATAAATCACTTTTTTTCTAATACTTTTTAATTAAAAAGAAAAATACTTGAGATCTAAAGTCACGTCAGTTTTGATAAAAAATTTAATTAAAACTAAAATTATTTCACTCATCCCTTATCTCTACTTTTGTTGTCTATAATGAAAACATTTATTTTATTTTCAAACAATTCAAACAAAAATAAAATAATAACTAATTATATAATTAGTAAATGATTTCTAAAATTAATAAATGATTTATATATCACTAATAAATCATTAGAAAAGTTCATTGTTACATTAATTTAAGCATTGAGAAAATGACTAGACACTAATTAATTGTCTAATTAATTAGAATTGGGTTTAGAACAAATGTCGACCAATTTTTACGATTTTCTACTTATAATTAGTAGTGTTTTTGCATTAAATATTTATAAATAAAATATAGTTTAATCACCGCTTTTATAGAAATATTACTTAAAATAAACATATTTTTGGTTCAAAAGTGAATCGATTTTATAGTTATTTTTAATTATGTGTTGTTTTTCATCGCTTTCGCCGTTAAGTAAAGACTTTAATTAACAGATATTTCGACTGCAATTCATTGACACAGAATTTTCATATGAACTTTCAAAGTTTAAATATTAATTTTGTCTGAAATAATTTATTAATAATTAAAATACAGGTATTCTGGGTTAGGCACAGAACAGGACTAAACCGTTAGCTTTAAGTCTTTAAACCATCCCTTAGATTAAATTGACACTTCTCCTTTCCTTTCTTCTATGATCTGAATTTTAAATTTTTTTTTTGATAATTTTATTAATGAATTTTAAATTAATAATAATTTTAATTTTATAAATTAAACATTAAATAGCAAGCAAGTTTAAAGAGTAATTTGAACAGGTCATTTCTATTAAAATTAGCCATGAACTGTTTTAAATAATAATTTGTTTTCATATAAAATTAATTTCTTTACTCTTTAATATCACTTAAATGTTAAAGAAACAAGGAAAATTTATGATGTATAATATTTCATGCAAGGTGAAATTGATTATTAATATATTTAGTATTAAATCCTTTTAATAATAGTTATGGGAAAAAATCAAATCACGAAATATCGATATAAAACAACTTTTATTAATAAAAAGCGTTAATAAATAAATAAATTTAAAACATATTTACTTAAAAAACCCCCAAAAAAATTCAAAAACCAGTGATCGCTATATCTTTGAATTAATGGCCAAAAATCTATTGATTTTACGATCAGTTTTTCAAAACCGATAATAATCTGATTATAAATCAAAGGCTTTCCTTAAAAAAGAAAATTTTCATTAAAACAAATCTAAATCTCTTTAATATTATAATAAGTTTAATGTCTAACATTTCACAATTTTTCTATTAAAATGTTCAAGGCATAACTACAATAATTGATCAAGTTCTTATTTGTTTTTTATTGAATAGTGTCTGTTCTATCCATTAATATTTAGATTTGCTTTTAATGACAGATAAACGCTTCGATTAAAACAATTAAATCATTTCAATGAAATCATTGAAAACAATTAATTATTATCTTTTAAAGGATCTGAAAAGCGACCCAACTCTGGCTATAGTTTGGTCGACGGTCGAGGTGATAAGGAAAGACGAATAGACAATATTGAGCCCAGAATTGAGGTCAACCCTTTGCCTAAGATTCAGAACCAAAATTACCGACAATTACCCCAACCAAGATTACCAACAATACATATCGACACTTATACACCAGAGTCGACGAGTGCTGTTCCCGTCACTCATAGCTATAATGTGGCCAATTCTGAATATACGTTAGCTGTGCCCGAATCTGAAGCGACGGGTCTTAGACCGTATTATAATATCGAAAACTTCAATAAAACGGACACAAGAAATAACTATAATTTAGACCAAATATATCGGCCCCCGATGTCACCCCCTTCGCGTTCAGACATCGACGGATTCAATATACCCCTGAATCCAACAGCTCCGACACCCAATGAAAACAAGGAAAGTGATTTTCGTCCAACGGTTGCCCCCAAAACACAAATATTTTCTTCTGCGAACTTAAGGGATGACTATTCATCGGATGCCAGTTCTGTAAATAGCAATAATCACAACAATCGAGACTTGATTTCAGGTCGAATGGACTCCAATTACTATCACTACGAAAATGTCAAACCATCAGATGAGGCCCGGAATAGGGATAGCTATGAATTGCCGCCAATTGTTAGGCCTTTGAATACAGACAATAGGAATAGTTTTATAAATAACAGAAGAAATACGAATAATAATAACAATAATAATAACAATAGAAATGTTTTATATAGAAATTCTAATAATAATAATAATAACGATTACGTGAACACCAATTCAAGAGCTAGTAATCCGACACAATTCTACCAACAAATCTATGGTAAAGGTTTGCAAAAATAATTTGATTACTTTTAAGCAAGGGCAATTACACACATATTCTTTATTGTTTGTTCCGCTCATCAAATTTGAGTCATAAAATCATTATTAAAAACAATTAATTGTTGGACACATTCAGAGTTAGAGCAGATCTATGGCTTAGTAATAGTTATACATTATTTATAAAAGTTTGTAGTTATTCAGTGAATAGTTTCTAATAACAAATTTTAGCTAGTTAAATTTACATATTAAAACTGATGCATACAAATATTATAATTGAAACAAAGTTTATAAATGTCTGATGAATGGATGAATGGCTTATATTTGTTTTAATCCAAACTATTCAAAACTTTAAAATAACCTAGGACTTTCAAAGTTAAGATCAGATAATTTAGAGCTGTCTTGATGTAATTGCCAATTGACCAAGCTTAAATTATAGACTATTAATAAAGTAAAACAGGTTTAGTAATTGAAAAAAAATTGTTTAATAACAGCTCCATCGGGAGCGATGCCGACCACGTCAACCACCCCCACTCCCACTACAACTACTACTACATCAACGACGACAACGACGACGACCACTACCACCACAACTACACCGGCACCAGTGGTAGAGAATAGAGGCCGTCCCTCAATTGTGAGGCCGAGCTATCAGTATCCGAGTGGTCAGACGGTTAACAAAGTCCTTAACCCCAAAAATATTAGTAGTGAAGACCTCTATGTTTACGTTAAGCCCATCAAAGAAAATGATAGACTTTTAGAGCGCTTAAACCGTTTGCGTAGCGCCGCACCCGTTCGGCCTCCTGTTTCGGTTAATGTCAACCCCTATAACACAGTTTCAGTGCGAGCGATGGCACCGGCCATTAGAGTTGTTAAGAAACAGAAACCGAAAGGATTGGATTTAATTAACTTTGAAATATCTGCGGACACACCACTCAGAACTTCCAGCACTACAGAAGCGCCGGTCAGATATCAACGACAACGACTCGATAAAGACGATTATCTTCGGTCGCAGACAACCATTAATAGGAACCCTAAAGTAGAAAATCCGGCCCTAAATAACTATTATGTTATAAATGACGGCCAGAATTTTAATATCAATGAAAGAAATGTTTACTTTTCAAGGACTCAAAACTCTAATAATGACGAAAACGACAAATACAGAAATAGACAATTAATTCCAGACAATTCCCATATGGAAAAAGAGGTCGAAACCAATAGACAATCAGAATCGGATCTATTGAGGCAAAGGGAGGCTCAACCGAATCCCAATTTAAGAGAAGTAAATAAACCGGACCCAAAACCAGTAGCTTTCAATTCGCGAGATCTCTATGAAACAGATGTAAAAGTTGAGAGCAAACCATTTGTCCGCAGCCAAAGTCAGGCTCCGGTGGAACCCAAATATAAACCAGAAATCATTCCTCCCTATGAATTAGATGTGAAACCACCCCCTGAAGAGCCACCGATTATCATTCCGTTCAATGTTAACAATAAGAGTAGAGATGCAATCATTGTCGCCGATCCTAAAGATTTACGTCAGGGCGGCCAGGCTTACCTCACCTTTTTAGGGGTCGCCAATACACCCAAAATCAATCCAAACAGTATTCGAATCGTGGAATTACCTCCAGTAACGGCATTGCCCCCAACCACCAGAAGACCCGCAAATAGAGTCTGGAATAGTAATAATGTTAATAACAGTTATAGACAACAAGTGGCCAAAAATGATACCATTCCTCAAATGCTTAGATTTAAACCCGAAGAAGCCATCGATACAAATAAAGAGATGCCTACTTATAGAGATGACAGACAGTCTTTTAGAACCACATATAAACCCGATCAGACAACCGACGCCATGTCATTCCGTTCGACCAGAATTACGACAACTGAAACGCCAACACCTCCTCCGACAGCCAAACCTATAATTTTGACACCTCTTAGAACAACAGTTCCCCATTCGATTGCTTTACCACCGGCCAGAGCACCAGCACTTCAATCATTATCACTTAGATCAGGTCCAGTTCCTTCTATCCGATCACAACCACAGCCACAGCCAGTAGTAGTTCCCACTGTAGTGCCGACTCAAAGACCAAATAGAGTGCAAATAAATAGCGAAAGAGTACCGAATGATACGCCAAAAGTTGGCAGATATAGAGCCTATAAACCAGTTATCTCTTTGGATGAGGAATCGGAGGGGCCTTCGGGTAGAAGTGTTAACTCAATTGGAAATTCCAATCAAATACTGAGCGATAATTTACCAAAATTTCAGACAAATATAAGAAATATAAGCGATTTTAGAAGAAATTATTCTGAATTGAATCCAATAAACAATTATCGCGATAATTACGACTCAATTCCATTGACCGCCAAAAATGAGATCCTGAGCCAAACCACTCCTAAACCATATTATACGACAACTCTTCCAAAGTCGAGTCGAATGGGATATAATAGGTTTCACATTAAGTCGTCCACCACTACCACTACCACTACAACCACTACCACAACAACACCGGCGCCGACAACTAACCCGACAGTACCCTATTATGACTATTATTATGAAGACATAACTGATAGCAAAAATAGTGTGACTCTACCCACAACTCGAAGAGTAGTGCCAACCACTACACAGAGTAAAGTTGCCTTCAGACAGAGGATAACCACAACTCCAAAGCCTATCCATGAATATGACTACGAATATGTGGATTACAACAGCGCTAATTATACGGTTCCGGTGACCGACACTAATATTATCACAATTCCTCCGACAACGACAACCCCCACTCCAACTACAACTAGGTTTGACATAACCCTTCTCTTCTTAACTAATTATTTAATCCATTTAAAGGCCACCCCTTTATAACAACGGACGAAAGCCAAGGCCTACAAACCGACGACTTGTCATTAAAGAGGGGAATAAAGAGCCGCCAAAACCCGCGTCCAGACCCCAACCTTTATACCCGACACCCAAAGCGTTATCTGCGGCAGAAAAGTGTGACCCCAGGAAATGTAAACTTCCAGACTGTCGTTGCGGTGGATCTGATATACCGTCGAAATTGTCGGTCAAACAAATACCACAATTAGTTTTACTTACTTTCGATGACGCCGTCAATGACCTCAATTGGGAGATCTATGAAGAGATCTTTGAGGGAAGATTTAATCCAAATGGATGTCCCATTAGAGGCACTTTCTATGTGTCACATGAATGGACAGACTATGGACAGGTGCAGACACTCTGGAGTAGAGGACATGAGATGGCATCGCATGGAATCACGTAATCATAAGAAGTTATTTTGAGATATCATTTAATTAATGGTTTTCTTTGTTTTTTAGTCACGGATTTGGAGAAAAGTTTTCAGTTAAGGAATGGATTAAAGAAGTGAACGGACAGCGAGAGATACTTCACTTGTATGGAGGCGTTCCTCTCGAAGAGATCCGAGGAATGAGAGCCCCTTTCCTTCAAACGGGAGGAAACAAAATGTTTGAAATGCTTTACGAAACGAACTTCACTTACGACTCATCCCTTCCGGTACCCGAAAACTCACCCCCGCTGTGGCCCTACACTCTTGACTATTCGATTAACCACGAGTGTATGATTCCTCCCTGTCCTACAAAATCATTCCCAGGTAAGACTCACTCAATGTCTATCATTTCTTCAATTTAATGATGAGTTTAACAAAAGTTAAGTTTTAACGAAATAAAGTTTTAACAAACGATTGTCACAACAAAACTGTTTTATTGTTCACAACTTATGTTATTCACAATTGGGTTGTTTTGGACCCAATTTTGGGTTAAATGACACATAAGTTATGAACAATAGTTGTGACGATACCATCAAAGGGACGATATTTTGATTTTTATCGCAACTCTATTGGATTACTATTAAACACATAAATTAATTATCTATTGTTTTGTTGTAGTGATTGGCTATTAATATACGCATATAATTATTGACTAAATCTGTTTCCTCCCCTAAACCTAGGGGTTTACCTTCTGTCCCCTCTCTATTCCCCACTTTATTTGTCAAAAAAATTATGTAAATAACTCTTTAAAAAAAATAATTGAAATTTGTTTGTCAGGTGTTTGGGAGGTCGGAATGATTATGTGGTCAGATCTGAGGGGCGGCCGGTGTTCAATGGCCGACGCGTGCACTAACCCGTCAGATGAGCCGGGAGTGTATGATATGTTACTAAA
>JAQIXI010002059.1:0-11362 GCA_034700165.1 Galumnidae sp. Gr-Ori-00277 | reverse complement strand
TAGACTTGGGTCAGTCTAATAGTTGAGGTCATTATAAGTGGTTTGTGGCTCAAATGTGGAGAAAACCATAAATGAGTCATAAGTGAGCCAAAGGTGAGAAATAGTTATCTGTCAGTCATAGGACTGACTCAAATTATTAATGTGGAACATCACAAACATTGAACAAAATCACAACTTTAACCAAAATTGTTATGAATGTCATGTTTTAATTGGTTTAACTTTAATTAATATAATCTTCGGATTAGTTCCACAATAATTTGGACGAATATTTGGCTCAAAGACGACTTAAATTAATACTTTTTCACTACATTTATGAAATAATAAGTAGTATATGTATTTGTTTTTCACGCACCCACCCACCAACCTACTGTATACTAATCATGCAAAATTATATTTTAAAATACAAGCACAGTTACAGTTTTAAATGATAATTAATATTAAATATTATTTAGTAATCAATGATTTAATTTAATTAAATTTAATTTAATTATATATCATTTGTCGAAATAAATTTTTTGAAAGAATTTAATTCACCAAGTTAGTTTTAAAATGTGATTTTAAATTAAAATATAGGACTGATTATTTTAATTAACATCTAGCATAATATACTTATTATCATTTGGGATAAGCAGGCTATAAAACACCTGTGTTTATCAAAATTAAAATTCATTTTTTAGAATGAGTAAACTTGATAAAATTTATTTAACATTTTCTAAGAATGCAAATCAAATGATTTCAAAGTAATTTACCAAGACACTTTAATTCAACATTGTTTATCATTAAAATTAAAAAACTGCAAATTTTACTGAATTTTGATCTGTAAATAAGCTGGCTCATTGAAATATGTATTATTGACTAACAAAAATTAAGCGTTTTTGCAAATTTTTCTAAATATTATTTACATTATCTTAAATTAAAATTTATGCATTATATTTATGTCTTCTGTTATTTTGGTCAGGATAAACTTTACCCCGCAGGCCCAAAGTCATGACATACCTATATTTTTGTGATCTATACATCAAATAAAAAATACCTAGGTGACTGGGAGGGGTCCCCGCCCACTTTTTTGACACCCACCCCCAAAATTTTTTTGACGTAATTTATTGATGTTATATATGAATTCGATGTAGAATTTAATGCTAATCTCGAATATGAAATCGGAATTTTTTTACACTTATAGTTTTTAAAATATTGCTATTTATTATAAGTTTTTTTTGCAAACTGTAAATGTTTGTTGTACTTAAAAATAAACTATTATACATTTTGCTCTCTTTTCTTTTAAATTTATTATTATTTGCAGGTTTTTAATAATAAAATTATTTGAACTAAAATATTTTAAAAGTGTAAAAAAATTTCCGATTTCATATTCGAGATTAGCATTAAATTCTACATCGAATTATTCAACGAAAAATAATACCAAATCCTTTTAAATTATAATATTTTATTGGAAAATAATAAATATATCTTTTTAAACTGAATAACAATCGCTATTAAGAAAACCAATAAAGGCTTGTATTTAAAGACTTATATTAATAAAAATAAAGGGAGTAAGAATATCTTCTTTACTAACAAAAGAGTAAATATTACCAGTTAATCTCCAAAGAGGTAGTCCCCGCTGCAAGCAAAAAGCGGGGGGGGGTTGGTTGGTGCTTGGGGGAAAGACGATTCTATATACTACGTTTTACTCTGTAAATGTAGTGAAAAATTAAATTTTATCAAAATACAAATTCATCGAAAATAATACTAAGATTTGAATAAAAATAAATTTGCCACTGTTTTCGGGCCAATATTTATTGAATATTGAACATGCAAAATTATAATTGAAAATGCAAACAAAGTTACAGTTTTAAATGATAATTAATAATAAAAATTATTTAGTAATCAATGATTTATTTTATTTTATTATATATGATTTCTTGAATTAAACTTATTGAAAGCATTTAATTCACCAAAAAATTTTAAAGTATGGTAGATTTAAAGTAAATTTAAATTTAAATATAAAGCTGGTTATTTTAATTAACATTTAGAATAATATACTGCTTATCATTTAGGATGAGCAGGCTAAGAACTTGTGTTTAGCACTTTTTAAGATGAGTAAACTAAATAAAATTTATTTAACATTTTATTTAATTTTCTAAAATGCAAATGTTTATATATTAATTAAAGTTTAAAAATAATACGATTATTTATTATTCCATTCCAAAGATTTAAAGACTTTAACTTGCTTATTATTAACAAGTTTTTATTATCAAAATTATTTAAATATGTTTTTTGGGTACGGTTCACTTTGTTTTGTGTTTTCTAGATTGTAAAATTAACTAGATAATTTAAAAGATAGGAAGCTAAACGAGTAGTATATAAATTAAGTAAATCAAGTCTACCATAATATTCTTATCATCTAGGATGATCAGGCGTCAATGAACCTGTGTTCAGCATAAGTAAAATTTATTTTTTAAAATAGATAAAACTTATTTGGAACTCAACTTAATTTTCTAAAAAAATAAAACAAATGAATTTAATATAATATACCAAGATATATAGATTCAATATTGTTTATCAATAAAATTCAAAAGACTGTATTTTTGACTGAATTTTAAACTGTAAATAAACAAATTTATTAAAATTATTAAATTGACAATATTACGAGAAATTGTTTTTGACAACGTTATCTAAATTTTATTTATCATGATACATTATCTTAAGTTCATCATGGATAAATTTTATTTTGATAATATAATAGATTTTTACCAAGCAAAAATTAAAATTCTTTAACGTTTTAGAATACATAATGAATACAAGAATGTTTTAATATAAATTCAAAAAATAAACTTATTCAACAAAGGTTTTAAATAATTATAAAGTAAAATTTATTTAAAGAACAATTTTAAACAAGTTAAATTAAGCAAAAAAATTAAACAAAAATTATTGCAATGAAATGATAATATAAACTTCAAAGTAACAACTCGTATTCTTGGACCAAATATCTAATAATATTTTTGAAATAATAAATTTTAAGTTTATTAACAATTAGTTTCCATTCTTTAAAATAGGATTTCTAACAATAAAAACAATATTATATATTAAAAATCTAGTTTTAAGCTTTTTTAAATATAAATGAAAATAATGATAATTTAATTTTAGGTTTTATTTTGTATTGAATATAAGAAGATTTTCTAAGAGTAAGGATGAAAATAAATAATATTATAAATTTAATAATTGTCACAAAGTATTCCCAAGTATTTGGCTCAAAATATGACCAAATATGACCAACAGTTAGCCATGAATAAAATGGAAAATTCCTGTTGATATAAATTTATTACTAAAGTAAAAGTTACAATTTTAAATTATTTATCAAAATTATAATTCGAAAAAATTAAAGCAATTCTTTTTACTATTAAATTTATTGATCAATTCTCCTTAAATTATATAAAACAACTGGATATACATATCGTGTATATATATAAATATATATCGGATATACGTATGATTTTGTTTTTATCATGGTTAAATGATAGATTCTTTTGAATATAAAATAATATTTAAAAGGCAAAGAAATTCAAAAATTCATTTGATATAAATAACTTATTTTGAAAAAGGCAACCTTAAAATATTTTGAAATTTTAGAGGAGAATATGATATCAGCAACTCTTGAGTTTATTTGAAGGATCACACAAATTGATTATTACACAATATTAATTAATTAGGTGATTCAACTTATTAGACTCTGAGTCAAAGCTTATTTCTTTTGAACGTTTCTAGGTATAATTAATTCAATATGCCTATCATGTTTGGTCATAAAGATCATTTATGAATTTTATGGGTACATTCAAAATATACTAGTTATTTCCGAAGATATCGATGTTAGGCAATAATAACCTTGGTAATTAGTCGAGCACATGTAGACACATAACATACTAGAAAATCAACAAAATCTGCTAAGAAACAAAAAAACTTATGATTGATGATTTAAGCAAAACTTCTATTTTTTAAACTTTTGAAAAACTTGAATCAGTTTATATCTGAAATATACTTGTTTAAAATATGGAGTTTGTTGAAATAAAAATATTAGATTTAACACATTTAATAAGAGAAACACATTTATGTGAGAATATATTTATTAACTGGAGGCATAGGCGCTGAGGCTTAGCAGTAGGACTGATGTCCTGGTAAGTAGGGTTCACTATAAAGACATGATAAGGAATGACATGAGAAGTATAGCAAAAGCGTTGCTTTTATAGTAAGAATAGACTCAGTGTTAGGATATGAATGTGAGTCCAATGAATAAAATATCATATTGGCTCATATGTGCGCTATAGTTGAAAGGGTTAAATGTCAGTCATTAGGACTGACTCAATATAATTATAAGAATAACAATATATTATTTTAATAACTATATAATATTTTTAAAAAATTATATTCTGTTCTGAAAACGAAAACATTGATGGATGAGTTAATTAATTATATTAGAGTTAAATAATTAAATAAGTTTTCAAAAAACTTGTTTTCTGTTGCAAAATTGAATTTTTTTTCTTTTATAGATATGGACCACATCTCTGATTCTTTTAATAATTTACAAGAGTCCGGTCGTAATTTAGGATTAAACATGGTCATTAAATCAATGAACTCTACTAATTTTTTCCATTTGCTTTCCTCAATATTTTTGAAAATATTTTCTGCCCTATAAAACAATTTAGAAAAATAAATAATATAAAGAAATAATCGATACATACTTTGAAATATTTTTCACATCAAACAAATCGGTTGCGATTTTACCCAAACTATAAATATCTACTTTAAAATTATAGTGAGAATCATATATTTCAGGGGCCATATAAATTGGTGTTCCCTCTCCCTCTGTATGAGTTCTTGTGTTTTCTTCTGTGAATTTTGCTAAACCAAAGTCACACAACTTTAAGAACCGTCCGTTTACTGAGTTTTCATTAATTAAAACATTACTGGGTTTGAGGTCTCTGTGAATAATTATTTTTGGTTTCATTTGGTGTAAGTATTGAACGCATTCTATCAACTCTTTAAACAAATGACAACAAATGAAATACTCGACGCAATTCATCGTTTCGTTTGGTTTTCTTCCAAAAACATTAGATTTTATTTTGATAATATTCTTCAGATTATCGAAACACAATTCCATTTGAATATAAAGGAAATTGTTTGCAGTCCAATGCCTTAAATATTGGACCACAAAATTTGAACTGCATTTCGATAGAGTGTCGACTTCTCTTAAAAATTTTTCTTCACTTAATTGGTTTTCTTCTATTAAAAGAAAATTCTATTAAATGAAGACAAAATTTATCTTACCTAGATTAATCTTTTTAATTGCAAACAACTTGTCGTTTAAATTATTTTTAACTTTCAGAACTGTTCCATAACCTCCAGAACCCAATTCACTAATAGTTTCAAAAATTTCAATAAATTGAAAGAAAATTCGTTTATAAAAATCTGAACTGCATTTCGATAGAGACTCGACTTCTTTCAGTAGTTCTTTTACATTTAATCCATTATTTTCTGTAGAAGTATATTATATTAATGAAAGGGTAAAAATATATTTCATACCAGAAATATCGCTTTTATTGATTTCAAATTCCTTTTGATTTTCATTTGTTTTAAATTTATTAGGACATAAAATAAATTTAAACTCATCTGAATCAATAATCCAGTTATTAATTTCTATTAGAAGGTCTTCGCAACTCATTCTTTCACTACTTATTTGGTTCATTAGTTTTGTTTTCAAAACTACATCGCATTTCTCAATATTTTTTCTCAAATTATTTTTTGAATAAAAGTTTAAAAAACTATAAAATAAAAATAATTAAAATTTTATGAAGTAATAACCACTTACTCTTCGTCTTCGATATCAAACACTTCTAAACCAATTATTCCGAGACTCCAAATGTCAGCCTTTATATCATATTTTGATTTTTTTGTTTCATTTGTCGAACATAATTCGGGGGCGGCATATCGAGGGGTTCCGACAGCCGAATGAAATGTCATTTGATTTTCTATAAACTTGCATAACCCAAAGTCAGACAATTTGCAAATAATTTTATTATTTGAATTTCCAATTAGAATATTCTCTGGTTTTAAGTCTCTGTGAATAATAGGTTTCGGTTTAAATGAATGCAAATAATTGAGAGCTTCTGTTATTTGGCGGAAGATTTCACACGAAATGTAATATTCGTTGCAATTCATCGCTAAGTCTTCACTTCTATCGAAAGCCTTTCTTTTAATATTAAGAATATTTCTTAAATTATCGAAGCAGAACTCCATTTGAATGAAAAGAGTGTTGTTTTCAATCCAAGAGTTGTTGTATTGAACTACAAAATGACTCTTCAATTGAGCTATAGTTTGAATTTCTTCTAAATATTTGTTTGGATCTGAAAATTGATGATTTTATGTATAAATAAAAATTAAATTTTAAAGAATTATAAATAATAATTTACCCGAAATTGTTATACTTTTGACGGCATAAAACTGTTTATCAACACTATTAATATATTTATTAACTGATCCAAAACTACCCGAACCAATGGCTGAAACAAATTCAAGGAATTGACTCTTGAATCCCATGATTATTGGCTCATCTTTTAATTTCAAATTTAAATCTTTAAATGAATTTTTAAAATTTTTGACTTCTTTGATAAGAGTTGTTTCAACCGTTACTCTATATTTCTCGCGATAGAAATCAAATACTTTTTTATAATTTGATTTCAATATTTTATTTTCAATTAATTCAAATATTTCATCCGAAAATGTTGAAGCAATAGGTATGGAATAAATTGTTGAATGTAATGAAGAGAACCTCTCATTACATTCCAAAAGTTTTGGTGATTCTTGTTTTAATTCGCTATTATTTTCATTATATTTTCCACAGAAATAGATATTGCCTTCAGTGTTAAGAAAATATGTGTTCCCATCTGAAGAACTAATAGAGACTATATTTGAGATGTCAATCATTTTGGGTTGAAAAACATTTTTGTTTTCAATTTTATGACCCAATTGAAACCCATTATTATAGCCCCAACTTAAAACTTTTCCGTCATTTGTCAGCGCAAATGAACAAAATTTATAACAATAAACTGAATGAATCGATTGCGAGAATTCAATCAAAATTGGTTTTAATATATATTCTCCCTTTTCTTCTCCACAACCTATTTGTCCATAATAATTGTCACCCCATCCAAAGACACTTTTATTTGAAGTTAGAGCCAAAGTGTGTTGTGAACCACAACTCACTTGAATTACATTCTGTTAAATATATTATTAAAATAGAAAAATGAAAAAAATGAAACTTACTTTTGGAATACTAATCACTTCTGGTTTCAAATATTCATGATATCTAAATCCTCGACCCAATTGACCCCAAACATTATACCCCCAACCAAACAAAACTCCACCTTTACTTAGAGCCAAAACAAAATTATCTCCAATTGAAAACTGTTTTATATTCTTTTTATACAATTCTTGTATTTGTTTCGGTTCTTTAACTTCATTGTTGTGACCGAAACCTAAAACACCAAAAGAGTTAGGGCCAAATCCATAAACTCTGTCACATCTTGTTATGAATAACATATCTTTAGTGTCTTTAACGTCGTTGAAAACATGAAATAATTGAATTTCATTTTTCAATTCTTCACTGATTTTATCCCAAATTGGAAAATCACTAATTGATGGCTCAATGACGGTTCCATAATCACCAGAAAACAAATGTTTTTGAATTAGATTATCTTTTTTTATATGTATTGTTTCAAACGTCAGTCCATAGTTCCGACAGAAATCAATTACTGTTTTATAATTTGATTTCAAAATTTTATTTTCAATTAATTCAAATATATCATCAGAAATAGTTGAAGCAATAGAAAAGGAGTCATTTGTCGAAATCAAGAAATGTAATGAATATAAAGAAGAGAAGCTTTCATTGTATTCCATAAGTTTTGGTAATTCTTGTTTTAATTCGATATTATTTTCTTTATATTTTCCACAGAAATAGATATTGCCTTCAGTGTTAAGAAAATATGTGTTCCTATCTGAGGAACTAATAGAGACTATATTTGAGATGTCAATCATTTTGGGTTCAAAAATAATTTTGTTTTCAATTTTGTGACCCAATTGAAAATCATTATTACAACCCCAACTAAAAACTTGTCTGTCATTTGTCAGAGCAAAAGAACAAATATTAAAACAATAAACTGATTGAATAGATTGCGAGAATTCAATTAAAATTGGGTTTGTTAAACATGATTTCCCACGACCTATTTGTCCATAAATATTATAACCCCATCCATAGACACTTCCATTAGAAGTTAGAGCCAAAGTGTAATCAGAACCACAACTCACTTGAATTACAATCTGTTTAATATATCATTAAAATAGAAAAATCAAAATAAAATGAAACTCACGTTTGGAATATCAATCAATTCTGGTTTCAAATATTCGGTACTTGTATATCCTCGACCCAATTGACCACAAACATTACTCCCCCAACCAAACAAAACTCCACCTTTACTTAGAGCCAAAACAAAATTATCTCCAATTGAAAACTGTTTTATATTCTTTTTAGACAATTCTTGTATTTGTTTCGGTTCTTTCACTTTATATTTGTGACCGAAACCTAAAACACCTTTAAAGTTATGTCCAAATCCATAGACTCTGTCATCTCTTGTAATAAATAATACATTATTTTGGTCGAATAAATCTTTGAAAATATGAAATAATTGAATTTCATTTTTCAATTCTTCACCGATTTTATCACAAATCTGAAAATCATTAATCGATAGCATTATTTAGTTTTAATATTAAAAAATAATTATAATTTAATAAAAATGGATTCCAATGAACAATAGAAAAGTATTTGATATGAGATAAGGGTTTCTAAACAACCGTTTCTTCGATGAGATTAGGCTTTAATAGAAATTTTACAAAATTAATTGAAAATAATTTTTTATTAACAGTTTATTATTCAATACACATCTAGGACCAATTATAAAACTTTAATTTCAAATTAACTTAGTTGAGGCGAGGAGAGCTTTTTCAACTCTTCCTAAATAAATCCACTATTCATTCAAAATTTCTTCAATATTTCTTATGATGAGATAATTTTGAATTGCTTTATTGTATGACTAAAATGAAAAAGTGCAATATTGTATAATAGAGTAAAACCTCTTCAAACTGAACCCATTCTATACTGAAAACCTTCCTAAACAGAACAAGATTGTCCCAACATTTCTCAGTATGAAGAGATTTTAGTGCAATTTTAATAATATCACCTAGAAAAGACATAATTTCTAATTAAATTACTAGTTTATTGTTTAATTTTTTAACTCTTTAATAGTTTAAAATGCAACTATAATTGGAAAGATATAGCAATAGATGTATGAATCAGAGTGCAAATTCTTGGTATCTATTGAGATAAAGGTTTACTTAATAACTTAATAAAATTGATATATTGACCCTTTGATAAAAATTTTATTACTAAAAACAAAAAAAAATTATAATGGAATAAAATTCAGACAAAGGATAATAAAAAGCAAATAAAATATTAATTTTCATAGCAACAATCTTTATGATAAGACACCACACCTAACGATGCCTTATG
Organism: Galumnidae sp. Gr-Ori-00277; assembly: GCA_034700165.1. NCBI lineage: Eukaryota > Metazoa > Arthropoda > Arachnida > Sarcoptiformes > Galumnidae > Galumnidae sp. Gr-Ori-00277. The sequence continues at coordinate 1,752 of JAQIXI010002059.1, read as the reverse complement.
GATAAGAAGCAGAGCCCAGACTTTTAAGAAATTAATCCCTAAAAATGACACTCAAAACTATTTTCAAAAATCACACCACAAAAACGCTTATTAAGAAGTGGTGGTCATTCTGCTAGTCAATCAACTAAAAATTTTGATTGTATCGTGGGTTTTATTTATAAATTATTTTTAAATATTTATTTTCAAAAAAAGTTTTTAACAGAATTAAGAAAAATTAGTATTAATTTTGGGCAAAATGATGTAAAATTCAAATTTAACACTAAGTTTTTGTCTTTTTTTAATAACTTTTTTACCCCTGTTTAGAGCTTTTTATAGGACCTATAAAGACCTTTTTAGTGCCTATAATTCCGCTCTTTAGTCTTTAGAAATAGATTAACCTCCCTATCCTCTTAGTTAATATCTGAAAAATAAATCATCTATTGAAAGATTATATAAGACTTTCTAACTATAGCTAATATGAGATCAAATATCTTGCAAAAAACACTATTAACTTGGAAATGATTTATAAAATGCTAGATTAATTTGTTTTCAAAGCACGAAACATTATTTTTATAAAACTGATAGGATCATCAAGTTGAAATATGTTGTGTAAATAGGTTAAAAATTAAATTTTGTTAAATGTTAAATTTAAAATAGATATGGAGAATTATTTACAGTTCTATTATCAGCATCATTTAAATCAAATTATTAAATATATTGGTTAAATGAATTGTTTATTAGTATACTTTTAACCTGATAAACATCTTGGTTGTATAAAAAATTAACTAGGTTATAATTAAAATCTCAGCTTTATACACATTTGAAAATACATTAAATTGAGTCAGCCCTATGACTGACAGTCATATATTTCTCAAATATGGCATTCATTTCTCTCAATATATGCAATATAGCCATAGATTAGATCATTTTAACCCTAAAACTAAGTGTACGTAAGGGTCAGCTATGAGTTATTTTAGTCTAATTCTTAGAAAAGATGTAAATGTAGTGCTCTCAAAAGAATATTTTTTAATTTTCATGATGGTTATATTTATTTCAAAAATAAATAATAAAATACTTTTATATAAGTCATAGTTAAATATATTTTAAAAAGTTTAATTTATTTAATTTTTAAGACTGTAATGAATAATTTAGTCTGCAAACTTTATTTTTTATATCTGGCTTCTTATTTAAAAACATTTTTTTAATAGAACAATAATTTAATTATATTTTAAAAATTATAGACAATTATTTTATTAAATAAATTTTATTCAATAAATTGTAATTTTAGCCATCAAATAAATAATAATTTGACCAAGTATAAAAAAAAATATATTTTGGCTTTTCATCATTAAAATGTTCATTGTAATCATAATTTTAGATATATAACTTATTAAATTTTGCTTAATTATTAAAAAAAATTTCTCTTGCTAAAATTTTTAAAGTACAAATGAATTCAATTTGTTTTAACTTATTTTTATGTCATTCGAACCTAGTTATTTTTTGAGATTTAGTGATTTTTCTACGGTATGCCAAAAAATGGACAAATCATTCTGTTCCTCATAAAGTATTTAAGATATATCTAAAAACAATATTTTATGGTATTTCACTAAAGAGCATCAAATGGAACAATTTTGTTGCTGGGCACATTTTGATGAGAGTAACATTAAATTTCCTAAAAAATTTTAACATTTTCAAGATTGCCCTCTGGTGACTTTATTGTTAGTCTAATCATAATGTGCCAAGCAACAAAATTGTTCCATTTGATGTCCTATA
>JAQIXI010002058.1:0-11366 GCA_034700165.1 Galumnidae sp. Gr-Ori-00277 | reverse complement strand
TATAATACATTCACTGAAATGCCATTACCGGAAACAACTAATTGGTCAAATGATTACTAAATTTGAAAGTAATGTATTTCAGGAAAAACCAATCGATTTATTTGAATGTTTAAATCTATTAAAGAATTCACTTAAAAGTATTACAACTGAAACTATTATCAATTGTTTTAAAAAATCTAAAATAATTTCTGATGAAAACCTAATAATTGATAATTTTATTGATGACACGACTAATGATTTATGGGAACAAATAAATTCTCTAACACTGACTGACTTCCAAACATTTGAAAGTTATGTTTCAATTGATAATGAAATAGAGATGGAGTCAAATGAAGAACTTACAGATCAACAGATTATTCAAATGGTTAAAAGTCAAGAGGAAGAGGAAATATGCGAAGATATGGATGTCGTTGAAGAGAGCGATGTTATTGACACTAATTCAGAGAAAATATCCTCTTCTGAAGCCATCGAATCTATTAATCGTTTATATAAATTCTTTGCTCAAAATAGTAGTCAACAGTTTAGTGATTCTTTAAATAATATGACTCAAGAAGTTGTTAAGTATTCTTTGAATTCTTTAAAACAACAAAAAATCACTAATTTCTTCAATAAATGTAATTAAATACAAATTTTTCAAATAAAATATATATTTTTTGGTTGAGTTAACTAATCGATTGGGTTAACCAATTTCATGTCACCAAGCTACTTTACTCAATCGATAAATGACTGTATTTAAACATTATATTAAAAATTTATTAGAGATGTAAGGGGTTGTTTGACAACCAAAAAGTTTAAAATATTGAATGTTATAAAAGTGTTATTTAAAAATATTTTTAAAATTAAAGTTTTTAAAAATTATCAAATTATTGAAATTTAGATATGAATCGCAGAATTCATTTATTTTTCATGTTTGGTATTATGATCTAGGTTAATTAAAGAAAAAAAAATATGACTATAATTAAGCTTCCACAATAGTAGAATTTATTAATGTTACAAGTATTTATCAAATGGTATAATGTTTGAATGTATAAGCAAACTCGTATATTTAGACCAATGTTAAATTTCAATTAATATATTATAATTATACCCAAATTATTAGAGTTTTTAATATAAAATTTGTTAAATAATAATTTACAAAATAATTTGAAAGTTTTAATTAATTCTTTGTTTCATTCAAAAGAGCTTTCATTTCAAAATCACATAATTTCCATTTTATTTTAGATGGAATCAAGATATTGGTTATATTCAGGAATCGACATTAGTTTATCAAGATTAAACATTAAAGCATCATGCTCAAATTGTCTATAAATAATTATGCACAAGTTATAGTTGTGAGTCCAAAATTTTTCATCTTTTTTAATCAAATAATGGACCCAAAAGTTCACATAATCCAATTTTGTAAAGTTTCACATTTCGATGTAACCAAAATGAATAAAAACATCATATTTACAGTTTTTAATTGATACCCAAAAGTTGTAAATTTGACAAATTTATAGAAATAAAAGTTTGATTTTCAAAAATTGTTAGTTTTTTTTACTTAATTATGATTATATAATTTAGATAAGAGAGTAAATTCAATATATTTTCAAAGCGATTGGTATTTATATTTATCTGGATATAATATACATCCATTGCCAAATCTAAGTAGACCTCTTTGAACAAGAATTGCTCTTGAACCAGATGAGCAAAGACATATTGCCTTTGAACATAGTAATGGATTCAAAAAAGGGAGGATTTTTGAAAATACTCTACCCTAACACCCCATGGGGTCAGAGTAAGAAAAGGTTTCAAGCTTTCCTATGATTTATCATTGAAAGGGCATCAATATTCACCCTATATGTTATTCTCTTACGCGAGGGCATCATGGTGTAATCGATGATCAAAATAATTAATTATTGAATTTTTACAGTTCCAAGTGTTCAAACCTATTGAAACTCATTGTATTTTTTAATACATACAAATTGAAAACATTTAGTGAAATAATTTTGAAAATATTCTTTAAAACAATCTTGTTTTGATAATTCATATCCTGGATATATTCAGTAGTGTATCTCAATATTCTTTCACAATATTAACAAAATAATTTCTGATTATTATTATTGAACATCAGCTCTATAATTTTTTCATATATTGTTATTGAATGACTCAGTGATTGTTTTACAAACATTTTTATTTAATTTAATGAACCTCAAAATCAAAGTATGACATCCTCTTTGAACATTTATTTGACAGTAAACTGACCAAGTAGAAAAAATAAATATTTTATCATTATAAACTGACACTAGATTAATTGTTTCAAACATTGATTGATTAACAGTGAGATGATTTATTTCGAAAAAGAATGGTTCCATTTTTTCCAAATTTTCCGAAATATGGAAATCAATATTTTCTTGAAAATTATCGGAAATAATATTTCTTTTAAAGATATGTAAGATATAGTAGTCGTAAACAATGGCCCACTTTCCCTCTTTTACTTGTTTGAAATCATTCACTACATTTACGAAGTGATATGTAGTATATGTATTTGTTTTTCACCCACACACCCACACACACGAATCGATAAAATCTATTGGATTCGGTTTTATGACATTATCCAATAGTTTACCTGAAAATGCAGACAATAATACCAAACATGCCAAGAGCCAACCCGTGGCTATAAGTCTTTCATCTAATTTACTCATTTTAATTGTATAACAATCTGAGAGAATAACCGTTGAATAACTCCATAATATCTCAAAGAAAGCCTTCAGTGATTTCTTGTATAAACCGATTACAACAAATGAAAATAATAGATAAAAGTATTCCAATTTAAACCTCGACTTCAAAACTTTCAAATAACATAAACATTGAATTCTTTCCTTTAATAAATCATATATAAAATCAATTAGTTATCTTGTATCTCATTTTCATGCAATAATTGATTTTATTATAAAAACACCTTTTAAACAAGGTTATATGTATTCCTATGCCCTAGTTTATTATACAGAAATTCCAAAAAAGTGTACAAAGTATAAACTTGTACCTTTAATTGTGGTGGCCATGATAGCTGCGTCATTGTCATACCCCACTACAATTGATAGACGTATAATTGATTCTAATTCATAGGTTAAAACAAAGAGTTCATATATTGAAGCCTTTACGTTTGCCAAGATAAAATAGGGAATAACAGAGTTGCCTTTTTCCATAATATTTTCTAACAATTTCATAGGTGACCAAAATGGCCATAATTTTATTCCAATTAAAATTTGTTTTTAAAATCATAAATAAAATATTTATGTACTGAAAAATATTACCTGATTTTAGAAAATTTCGCTAAATTTTCTAAGAAATAAAAAGATGTTCCACAGACTTCATATGTCGTATCATTGAAATGGTTGGTTATAAACCCATAGGGATATCCAGTAATGGGGTAAACACTTAACACTTTATCTGTAGTCTTGTTATCAATCCATTGGTGGATATAATTGCCTTCAGTTAAGTTATAACAATGTGTTCGACTGTATTCTTCTTTATATTCTTCCATTGGATATATTATACTTTCTTTGCCATAAACGCTAATAGGAATCACAAATTAGCTATATCTAAAAAATAATATCAAGGAAAAGTTAATTAATTTAAACACTTATTTTGCGATCTCTCAATGCAACGTATTTTAATTTTTGCCAACTTTTCTGACTATAATTATAGTTTTTCAGATATTATTATATGTTTATTTAACGCTACAGTAAATGCGTTAAAAAAAATACTCGTTTAAGTATAAAATATGCAAAGTATTCGTTTGAACCACTTATAAATAAGAATTTAAACAAGTGAATATTTATAAAATTTAGTGTTAAAATTACATTTTATGAGAAATGGAATCATTTAAACATTTGATAATAATTTGTTTAATTATTTCTTAATTTTGAAGTTTCACCCATAATATTAAAATAATAAATTTAATGAAATAATTTATAAAGTTTTAAAAATACTATTTTAAAATAAATGACGAAATTTATTTAATTTTAATTTATTTTTAATAAAGACATAAACAGTTAAAATAATTATTTAGAGAACTTTAAACATAAAATAATTAAAAAATTACAATAATACTTATATATGAAAAACATAATAGTTAAGCCAATTATTTAATTAACTATAATTATTTGTACAGGATAATTAGTTTTATCAGTTTAAATTGATTAAATTTTAATTACAAAAATTATTAATAATATAGAAATTATTTACTGTAGTAATAACATTTTGCAATGAAGAAAAATATTTAAGTTCCCTTGGTTATCTTAATTTAAACCGTTATAAACATTTAAATAATTTGAATATCAGTTAATAATTAATTAAATTATTTCTCAATTTTCAAGTTATTTCCCATTGTATACAAATAATCAATATAAAGAAATAATTCAACAATGAATTTACAAAATTAAAAAGAAATTAAAGGTAAATAGAACATGAACAGGCCTTTAAATTGCTCAAATGAGATATTTTCAAACTTAAATTCAATTTCTTGTTTGTCTCCGACCAACTCTTTTGGAGTTGAGTTCAAGTTTGATGAGATGATCATAAATACCACTCTCTCTCTGAATAATCCGATACTAAAGAGAAAATTAAAAATCAATAATTATTTATTCAAATACAGTGCAAAATAGATACAATAAATACTCCATTTTGCGGTCACTATTTAGGCTAATTTCGATTATTTAGGCACCGAATTTAACTATGGGTAACTACAGATAAGGTAACTTTATTTAAGACAACTCTATATAAGCCAAAACTGCAAAAATGTTTTTAATCATTGATAATATAGAAATAATTACAGTCTTCTAATCAAAAATATTTAAACTTTACAAAAATTTTTTAAAGTATTTGAGTTTTAATCAGGGATGGCAACAGACTTCGATCTCAATGGGTATTAGGGGAGGTTATTTTGGTCTCGGCTCAGGGGGTGTTAGGGGGGATATTTTCAAAAAATTGCTAAAATAGTTAAATCTCACATAATAAGGGGTTTTATGATGTTTTTATTTATAAATATATATAATTCTGTCATATTTAATAGGTTAATTAGCTTTAACGTATTTTATCACTGTTAAAGCAAAAACAAAGAATTTTTGACAAAAAAAGACTTTTTCCAACTTTGAAAAAATTTAAATGAAGAAATATTCACTCTAAAAACCTTAATTTTGACGTTTTTGCAAATTTGTGTTATATTTCCATTATTAATTACTCCCATATTCTGACTTTTCTTTGAATTTTTCCAATTTTTCTTTCAATTTTTCCCAATTTTTGCTCTTTTTTCAAATTTTCTCCTCTCCGCAATAGGGGGTCCTCTGATCTCCATTCAAAGGGGTATTTTGACGATTTTTCGGTATCAAAAAGGATAATTTGAAATGAGTATGAATATTTATAATTCTTTAACAAAATTATTTTATCATTACATTTACGGAATGCAGGTATGTCTAAGAACCGCTTTTTAAAATGGACAATATTTTCTTTTTAAATTACAATAAGTGGCTTATTTTTTCAACATTAACACAATACACGGATATTATTTTAAGCTTATTCACAATTTGGCCAGCAAAAAAATTGTTCTACTTGAAATTTCTTATTAGAATACCATAAAATGTTTCTGGAATCAATTGACCCAGATATTTATTTCAGTTTTCTATTGGTTTTTTTTGCCAAAAACAGTGATATAAAAAGTATCATCAGTTTATTGTTTCTGAACCGATTTAAGTGATCTTGGTGTCATATTAAAATCAGGGATGGCAAAAGATTTCGATCTTCAGGGGGTATACCCCCCTGGAAGCCAAAAACCTCAACAGACCTAGTGCCTGTCCATAGATGCAATGAAAAGTTTTCAAAATTCCATGGGGGTATTTTGCCAAATTCTCGGCTCCAGGTGGGGTATTTTGAAGTACCCCTTTATTTGCCATCCCTGATTAAAGTGCAAATCTTCTATAATATACACTAATAATATCTTTAATATCCGATGTAACCTATGACTACGACCTTTGCAAATGTCTTAAATTTTTAAATAAGTAACTTGACATAAAATTTATCACATAACACAAAAAAAAGGGTTTGAGGTCAAAGCTATAATCACTACATTCATGAAATTTTATCCATAAGATATTGTACTTGAAGGTTTTAATGTTTTGATAGGCTAGTGTACAGATAGGTTAGTATTCGGGAAGATTGACGAACGCACAGAATAGCGTATGAGTGTTCTATTTTTAACGTGGTTTAGTATACGCGTATATTAGTGTATGCGTGGTGCATTTTAAACATGTTGTAGCGTACACTTGGTTCAGGGCAAGCGTGATTTACTGTATTTGTGAGTTGGTATACTCGGGATCTAACGTACGCGAGTTCTAGTGTACGCGTAGTCCATTTGGCACGTGGGTTAGTGTTCGTGTTTATTAGTGTATGCGTGAATAGGTGTACTCGTGGATTAGTGTAAGACGATACAGTGTTCGGATAAATTAGTGTACCTTTTTTTTATCTCCATTACTAGCAAAAGAACTCCCTGTCCCTCATTAATGTCCAAAGATGTTAGTTTAAATATTTTTAATGTATATTCTCTATATATTATTTCTTAATATTCAAAAAGTATATCTCTATAGAAGGTTTAACTACCCTACCCTCCTGATTAATAATAAGACCACCTTGTCCCTTCCGTTAATATTTGAAGGATAGGTCTCTACAAAGGTATATTCCTCCCTATCCTTTCTGTTACTATTAAAATGGCTAGATATATCTCCTTCACTAATAAAAGACCTCCCTGTTCCCTCCGTTAATATCTGAAGTATAGGTCTCCAGAGAGACATACTGCAAGCCAAGAATCTTATTATTTTATAACTATTTATAAATCAATCTTTTTATGGTTATTGAAACTCAGGCTCGCATTGACGTCAGCCTTGAGCTTATAATATTAGTCTGTAATAGAGTTGAGATTCATTCTTAGTCTGGTTCTCGTTCTATGCTATTCGATTAAACTCTTATTTTATATAAGTTTTGTGATTATCTTTATTTGTAGGGCCCTCCTGTCCTCTAGATTCTCACAGTATGGGAATCTTTAGGGCAGGTAAGGGCCAAGTTTACCTACATTTTGGCGTAGCGCGACAGGATGCGAACAAAGAAATGATTTGGAAAATATTCGACAAAAGTTGACGCGGACAACTAAAACTGTGATTTAGGGACCAGCTTAAAAACAACCCGAAATGGCGTCCCTTACAAGTTAAGTTAAATTTATAGTTAATTCAAACATAAAAACATTGAATTATTCAGAGACTTGTCCTTTCTTTTGATCATATTATTTTCTACTTGAATAAGAGAAAAAAATGTTTCAAAACAAATTAAATTTGAGTTAAAATAAATATTTTATAATTCAATACAAGAGATGACACAAAAAGTAAAATTCTTGGGATTGGAATTATTGACGAAGTCTTCTGTCAAATAGTGAGATAAACATAAGATTTATTAAGAAAACGGTTCACAACAAAACAAGAGAAATTTTTGTGTCCATCATTAAACAATTGGTTGAAATAATTTTTACCTAATCATTTGTTGCCACTCATACCATAACCAGAGATAATGTTCGGAACAGAAGAATTACTCAAAAGACACGTCTATTATTAATCCCCATATCTTCAGGGAATGACGTTAATTATCCTTACTATTAGTATATGTACTCATATTTATATCAATTGGACTGTGCGGTAATTAACCCTCGCTAACAGCCTGTTTTCAATAAATATGGTTTTGGCTTAGAATTAATTAATCAGAGAAACATTAAAACAATTTTTCTCTATATTATAATCGATTGATAACAGAGTCTATGAAAAACTGTTGCCTAGACGTGATTGAAATCACGAACTTATTTCTAATAACACTTTTAGGATAGCAGCCATCGATACTGAGAGTTGTCGAACAGTTGTGTGTCTGAAAGTCGAGCACAGAATGAAATGTGAAAAACAAAACTCAAGTATTTTTTATTCGTTGAGAATTACATAAAAGAGTTTAACCGCATTTAAATATTTTTTGAATGAGTTGTAAGTCTTGATATTCTGTGCTCATTCTGTGCTAACACTCACGTTGGTAGTGTTTCAAGAGATAACTGATTGTTTTGTTTATACCCAGCACTCAATAGTTTTGCACATAATATGACAGCCTTTCCTCTCCAGAAGTTTAGGCTTTTAGTAGTAATAACTAAATACGTGACGCAACTGTTAGACTTTTTTTAAAGACATTGAATAGAAAATAAATTTGAATTTTGAACACTCAATATGGAACAGCATATGATATATTCAATATTATTTTGATAGTTTTCATTATGTTTTCATTCATTTGTTATCTGAAATAATATAAAAATATAAGAAATAAATATTTTAAAATGTGAAAGATATTAAAATTTAAAATTAAACTCAACTTATATATGAAAGAATATTATGTGCTTAACTCAATATTATTGTGATTATGAAAAAAAAAATTTTTTTTTCAAAACAATTACTCTTTTTATTTAAATATGTATTTGTGTTAAGACATAAAATTTAAAAATCATTATTTATTTCTAATTGATTGGTTTTGAGTTATGGGTGAATCTGAAGGATGACATATCCTCAGAACGGACGATATGGTGTGTTTGCAGCATGGTGCAACCGGCAATCGGGTCTGTTTGGCAGCTGAGGGTTTTGATGACCGTTTACTTTTAAGGCGGGGAATATCGGAAAACTTGATGTTGAGATTAGTGGTGAACCGCCACTGAAAATAACCTGGATGTTTGGGGATAGGGTCGTTGAGAACGACGCCAACACTACTCAAATCCGGAATATGAATCACATTATTAAAGATTAAAGATATGACAAGAGTTCAGTCCGAAAAGTATAGGATTATTGCTGTCAATGATTTTGGAAAAGACGAAACAGAGGTCGAAATCAACGTTTTGTCGGTTCCCTCGAAGCCTAAGGGATATGACCTTCACTGGCAGAAACCCACAGACGATGGCGGTCGATCCATTCAGGGTTATTCTATTGAAAAGTTGGATCCCTTAACAGGAAAATAGGTTCCGTGCGGTAGAGCTGATAAGGGCAACACAAATTTTACAGTTATTGGACTACAGACCAGGTTGTCCTACAAGTTTATGGTCAAGGCAATCAATGCTGAGGGAAAATCTGAACCATTGATTGGAACCGAACCTTTTTAGCGAAAACCCTTTTCGAATCGGCCACAGCTCTGGGTCACCCCGAAATTGGGACTGGGATGAGAAACACGTTGACCTTAAATGGGAGCCTCCGCGCAAAGTTAGCGGCGCACCCATTACTGGTTATATAGTTGAAATGAAAGACAGTGCAACCAATCAATGGTTCCTGTCGTGGAAACTCATTCTCCTAAACTAGAGGCTGCGGTGACCGGACTCGTCAAAGGAAAGAAATTTCAGTTCAGAGTAAAGGCCGTCAATAAGGCCGGACCCTCAGAACCGAGTGAACCGACAAAAATGCATTTATGCAAAGAAAAACATTTGAAACTACGATTAATCGCGAAAATCTTCAGCCAATTGTCGTGATGACCGGCAATTCGGCCAGACTTTACGTTCAAGTCACTGGAGAACCGCCACCGAAAGTGACCTAGCTATTCAATGGCAAACCCATTGAACCCGACTATAAAACTACAATTGAAAATCCTGACTACGAGTTACAAATTTAATTGGAGAGTATGTCAAGAGTTCAGAGCGGGAAATACACTATTGTTGCTGGAAATGAGTCTGGAAAAGATAAGGCAAACGTTGAAATCACAGTCACTGACAAATAAATGGAACAGCATTTGATTAATAACCACATCTCTCAAGAAGAGGCGTCGCTAACTATTCTCATAAGTATCGCCAACCTTTGATCGAATAACATCTGATAACTTTGAACCGAGTGATCCAACTGTCGGGTGTGTGGGGTAAAGACGATTCTATATACTACATTATTACTATGTAAATGTAGTGAAAAACAAAACAAAATACTTAGCACACGGACTTAAAATTTGTAATTTAGAACCAGAAGACCATCAAAAGATCTATACTTTTCACTGATTATTAAGCCAATGAGGACATATAGAACGCATTTTGAATATTAAAAAAATGTTGAAAATGATAATTAGTTATTTGCCTGAAATCTCGCTAAAATACAATTTTTATTGTATACAATTTATGGTTTATCTTTAAATATAAGTAATTTTTAAGTAAAGTTTGCAGAAGAATTTTATTTATAAATAAACAATTATTATAAAAGTAACAACGAATGTTATAATTATAATAAATTTGTAGATTATATATTAAATGAAAATTAATTTTTGAAAATTAACAAAAATATTTAATTTTAATTTCATTTATCGCCATTATTCATCATGGATATTGTTTCTTTTGGCCATGAAGATTTAAATTCGTTGTGTTTACTCTTTGGAAAGTTCGTTGCTTTTGGTTTCCCTTTCTTATAAAAGGATTCTAATCTATCATATATAGAACTTTGTTTATTATTGTCGTTTGGTTGAGCGTTAGTTGTTTTTGCAGCTTTAGAATTTTTAGATTGTTGATCAGATCCGCTCACAACTAGGAAACAAATTTAATTAAAAATAAAGAAGAGTCTTTCAGTTTATTTTACCTGAAATGAAGAACAAAATTAAAATTCCAACAAATAGTAGGAAACTTCTCATTTTGAATTTGTTTTAGAAATGTATTTTTATAAGAAAAATCAATGAGTGTATATTAAATTAATTCAATTATCTTTTGAACAGATGTTTTATATTCAAACGAATATCAAATAACCATTTCAAAACTAAAAACTTAACAAATTATTATACAGTGGTATCTGAAAAATATAATCTCTGTTTTGAATCTATATCTTCTTTCATAGTTATGAAAATTAAACTATTTTTTAAAATTTTAAATATAGTATTTTTTAGATTGTAAATAAATGAAATTTTTTCGGTCAGATATTTGGAAAATCGCTAATAAAATGTGTCAGATTTTTGGTGGAAAACACACTCTTTGTTCAACCATTCAATCAGTTCTCCACAGGGCCAGGATGGACTTTACGACGCAGGACCAAAGTCATGACATACCTATATTTTTGTGATCTATACATCAAATAAAAAATACCTAGGTGACTATGAGGGGTCCCCGCCCACTTTTTTGACACCCACCCCAAATTATTTTTGACGTAATTTATTGATGTTATAAATGAATTCGATGTAGAATTTAATGCTTATCTCGAATTTGAAATCGAAATCTTTATTACACTTATAGTTTTAAAAATATAGCTATTTATTATAAGTTTTTTTTGCAAACTGTAAATGTTTGTTGTACTTAAAACATAAAATATTATACA
>JAQIXI010002057.1:0-11375 GCA_034700165.1 Galumnidae sp. Gr-Ori-00277 | reverse complement strand
TCTCTCTCTCTCTCTCTCTCTCGTATTGACTCATAAATAAATATTTCAGTAGATTTCAAGGGACAGAACCCATAAATTGATGTTTCATTAAGTGGTTAACAATAAATAATTATTAGGAATTGATTTTAGAAAATTCAAACAAAAGGGGGAAAAAGGGAACGAAATTCACGTATATTTGTTGACTGAATGTGTTTAGAATTTTATATGCATTAAATCTATGGCTTTTGATTCCTATTATTTTCCATCCCATGACTGACTCAAGATTTTCACACATTTGTTATTAAATAATTAGTCTAGACCTGGCAACATTTTAAATATTTACTTTAAAATAATAACGAGTAATAAGATGTAAATAATGAAACGCATAAATAATATTAAATATTTTAATATTAAATTAAACACAAAATATATTTACAAAAATTGTTTACAATTCTATTTACGTCATTTACTGTCCAATTTCCTCATACTTTTCTTTGTTAGGTAAAAAGAATCATGGTACAACATAATTTTGAGTGACATTTTTTTATATAGCTGATTTTTAAAGGATCATATTCAAAATAAACTTGATACTATCATTTGAGATGACTCAAAAAATTCTATAAAATTACTAAAATAATTCTTATTTATTCCTTAAGTTTGAAGTTTAAATCAATGGAAGCATAACTTCTAATCATAAGGTATTTGAAATGCAAACAAAACTACAAATAATGCAAACAATTAATACTTTTGTTTTAACCTTAAGAGCGCTGACACTAATGTTATTCTATATTACAATAAAGAGTTTTCATTATTTCAGTCAAAACTTTCAAGATTGTGAATGACCAAGCAAGATTAGCAATCCTACAAAACAATATTTACTATTTGCGCATGATGATTCACCTTTTAATCTTAACTTCCATTTTGAAATTTCATTTATTTATTCTTGGTATTTTCTTGAGTTCGGAGTTTAATTTAATTTATTTATAAATATTGCTTACAATTAGGAAAACTTTATTTTATGTTTACTCAAGAATTTCTCCAAAATATTTGCTGGATTACAAAAACGGAATTATTTTTAATGGAAATACGGAAAAATTTGAAAATATTTTCCTTTTCTTATCATTTGTGAAAAATATGAGTATTTTTCTGAAATCTTTTATTCATCCGTCAAAGAAGGCAAACGCCATTTCAATGCTAAAAATATGAACTTCTTTAATCAGGGTCGCACATTGTGTTTTGATAAGGGGGTCCTCCAGACTTCCCTAATTAGTAATTACACTTTCATAATGGGGTTAAGAATCTTAACTTAAGATATTTAAAATATTAAATATTTAGTTTGAAATTAATTTCTATCAATTATATTAAACTCAATTCAATGAATTCAAATCATATGCTTTTGTAATATATTTGTTATTTTATATAAAATTCTTGTATTTTACACAAATTGTGTCTAAAGATATACGAATTTAACTAAAAAAAAAGAACAGAATATTATTAGATTTAGTTTCAGTTTATTATTTTAGTTTGAAGGGGTATTTAAGCAAAATTTAAAAGGGGATATCTATTTGTCCCCCCTTTGGTTGAACGGCACAAAATTGAGTTAATAATTGATTTCACGACAAAAACACTCGAGATTTTGTTATTTTATCAAAAAAATATTCTATTAAAAGATATTATGAGAAAAATATTTCAATATTTTATCAATGATTTGATTAAAAGATAATTAAATCAATGGAACCCTTTATTAAAGAATTGTTGAATGAAATAATCATTAAAAAAACACTTTAGAAATGATTGTTTTACTGATTATCAAGTTTCAATCAAATGATTATCAAAGTTTCAGGTTCATTTTTTGACTTAAGATATAAAATTCTCAACTTTTAATCTATTATAAAATGATTGGACTCAAGAGTATACACTTTTGTCAAAATTTTTCCACGACTTCGAGACAATTGATCACATGATTGTAATCATAGGCCAAAGGTTACCAATAAATTCAAGAAAAACAATCCTCTGAACTACTGCTACACTTTTAATGAATAGTCAATTAATAGTTTATAAGTATTTCATATATAAGTATATAATATAAGAGTAGTTTTCAAATATTTTGTTAAATTTAGTCTAAAAGTTGACCTAAAACTTCATCAAAAAAGAAATTTCATTTTGTATGCGTTTGACATGTGTGCTTGCTCAATTGTTCAGTGAATTTTAGTTTATTAAAATTGTTTTCTCTAATTTTGTTAATGAGATACAAATTTTCATTTTATTTTTCAGTAAATTTGTTAATAAAAATGTTTTTAATAAGATTTGTGTCACTTCGGACTAACTTTTGATTTTTTACTATATTTTTCTAAAAAGTACTACAAAACAAAATCAGTGAAATAATTATTTTTAGAATTGTGTTAATCGTGTCATATAAGACGGGTACTAATCTGTTAAAATTTGGACTCAATTGAAGTTATTTTATCACTAATCTTATCAAAACAATTGTGATTTCAAACATATAAATAAGAAGAGATCATCACTTTTTTCACAATTAGTTGTACAGCAAATGGGAAAGAGCTCACTCATTGCTATAGGACTGGCACTTACCTTATCTTCCTTGATTCCTGTCGACTCAATTGACCAGGTTGTAGTGGCAGCGAGGTTTCTCAATAAGATTGATTTCAACTCTAACTGTTATCGATGTAATCCAATCACTCCAAAACTCGACTCATCTCTGAAGTCAAAACATGTAATTATAATATAATTTCTATAGTTGACAGTAAACTGACCATGGTAAATGTAAAATTTTTATCCTTTAGTTTGGATCCGTAGTCACTCTTGTGGTCAATCTATCGGTATTTCTATACTGTTGTCTGGCTATAGGAACTCTTTGTGACCGCCATTTTGTGCCGAACCTCACATCTCTCGGCGACAGTAAGTGATTGAATGAAAATTAATCGAAACTCAAAGTTTTTTCAGAATTTCTTTTACCGCCGGATATAACCCGAGCTATACTCATACCGTTTGGCACTTCAGGGCCTGAGATCTTTTCTTCTGCGGTCGGAGTATTCTTCACTAGCAATGACATCGGTACGGGTGCTATCATTGGCAGCGCTGTCTTCAACCTGTTGGCCATTCCGGCGGCTTCAGGCCTTGCCGTTGCCTTTTTCATTGGACGACCCCTCAAAATGGAACCGATTCCGATCCTCAGAGATTCTCTGTTTTATATTTTATCCGTTATTGTCCTGATTCTTGTCATTAAAGACAATAGAGTTGATCTGTAAGTCTTATAGTAATCTTCTCTCAGATTAATGTTTATTCAAATGTAAAGATTGGACTCTTCTTTATTGACTCTACTCTTTGGTATATATGTCGCGATTACGATATATAATGCAAAGAAATCGACGCAATCCTCAGAAGATGTTATTGTTTCCAATGAATCTTCAGATAATAACAATTGTCTTTTGGCAACAACTGGAGTGTGCGATGACAAGACCTGTCGCTTGACTTTCAATAATAATAAAAACGAAGAAATGTTAGAACAAATAGAAGACGACAATGAATTTGATTTTATTAATAACCGATTCTTATCTTTGATATTATTACCGGTTTATATACTTTTTGACATAACACTATCAAAGGAATCGCCAGTCATCACATTCATTGTTTCGAGTGTATGGCTCTCAGGACTATCTTATGGAACAGTTTGGGCCATCGATGGACTGAGTATTTACTTTATTTAGTAATTAATTTAATTAACTGTTTTATTAAAATTTAAGGTGAAGTTCTCTCCATTCCTCAGACCATATCAGGAATGACAATATTAGCCGCCGGTTCTGCAGGTATTTACCAATAGATGTAATAAACAATCTCTTAATGGAAATTATTTCAAATTTAGTGCCAGATTTGGTCACTTCAATAGTAGTGATTCGAAAACAAGGCTCAGCCTCTGATGGGTTGTGCGCTGCCATTACATCGAATATCTTTGCAATAGTACTCGGTTTGGGTCTTCCCTGGTTTCTCAAGTGTTTAATTAATTCAGTAAAGTTAGGCAACACTCAGACCTTTATTCCAATAGAAAGCGATGCACTTCCCTATACTTCAACCGCTCTTTTGATAATCATATTTGTATTCCTTTTAACCCTAAAATTATGCTCTTGGAATTTGAATACAAGATTTTGTATATCATGTGCTCTCATTCATCTTCTCTTCCTTTTTGTCAGTATTTCACTGGAATTTTCATTTAAGCGCTAATTATTTGCTCCCAAATAATGTATTCCTTATTTTATACACTTTTTAATCGATTTTTTAAGTTTAAAGAAATACTTTTATTATGAAAATATGCTTTTATCAGATTATTTTAGACTAATCTTGCAATTTTATTATTAACCTAGTATAAAATTTGTCTTTTATAAATTTAATAAAATTAAATGATTGGATTTAATGATAATTGAATTAAATATAAAATCAATTTAATTTAATCAATTAAGTTTTAATTCCTTTTAATTATTTAATTTTAATTCATAGATAGGGTTAACAACTCTCTGGTCCTGAAGAATACTTCTTTGGTGTGCAATAGAGTTATTATTTCTTAAGACAAAGGCAGCACTAAATCTATGGTAATGATTGACATATTTTTTAGTCAACTCGTCATCAGTTTTAGCTCTTGTTATGAACTCATCCCATGAATTAAGAGACAAATCTTTTAAGCCATAACTTTCTTTAGCGGAATAGACTTCTTTCCATTTGGGTTTGACATTCACTCCTTCTTTGTTGTCACTCATAATATCGGTATAATAAGTAGTAAAATCTAAAGGCTTTCCCTACGAATCCAATAATTGAATCAAAAAAATAAAATATTAAAGAGATTTCGAATTTATGCCAATTCTTACGTTTTTGTCTAATTGGAAGAGTCTGTAGGCGGGGTTCAAATCAGAATAAGTGGTAATACTCGGAGCGATATAAGCAACAGATATGGGGTATATTTCATTAGTTTTCACATTTTTATTGTGGAGAACCATTATTTCATCCTTATGTGTGTGACCGAAGTAAGTGCCGACTATCAGGTGTTGATATCTTTCCATGATTCTAAAATAATTATTTGTCCATGCTACAAAGCAACTGGGTGGCTGATGACCTGTTCAAACAATATATAAGAAAAATTTCAAATCTATTATTTATATTTACTTATAATCATTGTATATCTGCCACTGGTTTCTGATTCATCCAATTCTCTAATGAGAAAATCCAACTGTCCGTCGATATCATTTGCTCTGTAAGCGATCCAATACGAGCCCCGATCACAAGAGTTGTCGTTTAAGACTATTATTTTGAGTCCTTTGTTGACCAGTGCTGAGTAATAGCCTCCTCTTTTAAATGTAGTTTTAGCCGATTCTGTGTTAATCCATTTCGACCAAAAGTCATCCGAAAGGCTGTCGTATAACCAATTCATTGAAAAATTGCTTTCTTTGGGCACTTCTGACGGAACATATCTATAAATAAAATTACAAAAACAATTTCCAAAAGAATCTTGGTCTAAACTTACAAATTGATAGGATTTGCCTCGTGGTTGCCTAAACTTGGAAACACTGGGATGTCTTTAAAAGCGTTTCTTACATATTGACTGACTGTCTTCAAGGTTTGCAAATTCACTGCTTGAGTGGTATTCCACACATCGTGAGGAATGTTATCTCCCGTCCAGATAACAAAATCTACATCTTGATGAGCTTGAGCAATTTGTTCAAGAGCAGTTTCAGCAAAAATTGGTGGACAATCACAAGAATCCTCAGTCTCTGACCAGAATCCGGCGGAACGATTGTTTCCGTATGACGTCGATCGACAACAAAGGGGTTCATTGCATAAGGAGTTGGAACCAGTGGTATACCAGAGGTCGAGATGAATGTCTGATATGTGTAACATCTTTAGAGGCCTCAGATTTGCGTTTAAAGGCTTGAATTCTTTCTTTGCCGGAAGAGGTAATTCCCAAATGAGCTTCAATTTAACAAATTATTGATTAAAAGTCACAATAATTTTATTTAGAATTAAATCTAATCTAAAGTTTAGAATTTAAAGTATTTTAAATATATTTTATTTAATAAAAGTTTATTTTTTGATAACTATTTTAAAAATTATTTACAAAATTATATTAATTTGAAGTAAACTTACATTTTTGGACATGGGTAGACCCAGATGAGTGAGACATTCAGGGTGAAGTAATGTACCACAGACTTCAGGTGGAGTTAACTTTGTATTTTGCAATATATAAACGACGGGATCAGCCATTCTTTCAAGTATTCCAACACAAACTCTTTCTGTAAATGCATTCTGTTTTGCACAAAGAGGTTTTCCCAATACTTTGACAATTTGTGAATTTTGCAAGAACATTTTGGCCATTCCCAACAATGAATTGCAAATATGACAGGTCTTATTGTCATGTCTTCCATTCTCGAGATCATCGAACAACTAATCAAAGAAATAGAAGTTTATATTAAAACAAATATGAAGTCATTCTTTGTTTCAAATAATTGGAAAAAAATGATAAAAATTAAATGAAAGTAAAACCTCTCCGATGTTTAGTCCCTTTAATATGTCAGTAGAGTCATAGAATTGGTTATAAAAGTCATCTCTAATGTCCGGTGCGATCAACTCATTGATGTCTGTTTGAATATCTTCGAGTGTTTCTAAAAATAGTTGGGAAACATCGCAACGAACACAAGTAATCAAAAAAAGTGAAGAAAGAAAAAACGCTAAAAATGAGTTTTGACTCATTTTGGAGATGAAGTGATGCTACAAATCAATAAAAAATTCGATTTCTTCTATTTTCCAATAAATCCAAAAGTCTTTTATTGAATTTCTTTATCTATAAAAACGGATTATTGGATCTAACCTTCATTTGTTTCAATTTTATTAGGGATTTACTAATTAATCGAACAATAAATTAGATAATCAGTGATTAGGAAATACCTCTTTTGTTCAATTGTTTTATTGGTTCCTCTTTTTGTCCTTTGATTCCAATTTCTAGAGTTATTTCTCAATAATTCATTATTTTAAGTTCAGTTCAATTGTTTTAGTGATCACTAACTAAGATTAGTAGCGATTAATTCATTTTAACAATCAATAAATGCGTCAAAAGTGAGTCACAACTTATGTCTTTCTCATTATAATAACAAAAATTATAATCTGCTCTTGGTTATTGTATAAAATATAAATTAAGAATATATATGTCATATAAAAGTTGATTTGTTTTGCAATTCTTAAGTATAACTATATGTTAATGAGTTATATGGCACTGGGTTTAGGGTTTATAAGTAATAACCTTGTTCATTATTGTTTATTATTGCCATATTATTCACTCAAATATGTTTCCTAACACAGAATATTCTGTGTTTGAGTAGAATTTGAAAGAACAGAAAATTGCTATTATTTTATCTGAATTCCATTTCTTTTCTTATTTGCGGTTATTTTATGACTTCGATTCTAATGATTATAAATAATAGTTTTCGAAGCAAAACATCAAATAAATGGTTAGAAATGCCTTCAATTCGTTAGTAAATAATATATGTCTATAAAATCGTTACAAAAGTTATAACAACAAAAAAATGTAATTTTATTTATTTATTTTGAAAAAAACACTCGCATTAAAGAATTGGGGTTAAAAACAATTGAATTATAGTTCTAGGTCATTTTTCAATATACTATAAATTGGATCAACAACTCTTCGATTCAAAATGATTTGTCTCTTAAATCCAATGGATTTACTATAGTTAGCGACGAACGCTTGACTATAGCGATGGTAATTATTATAATAACTTTGAGCCAACTTATCATCGGTTTGGGCTCTACTAATGAAATGATCCCAACTTTTTGGTGACATATCAGTTACCCCGTAATCCGCTTTTGCAGACAAACCTAGTTTCCAGACGGGTTCCACTTTAGGACCCCTTTCATTGTCTTTTATTATATCCGTATAAAACATATTGAAATCGAGAGGTTTTCCCTAAATATTTGAAATAAAATAAATGAAATATTATTCAACAAATTATAAAAACTCACGAATTTATCCAAAGAGAATACTCTATAACCCGGGTTATAATGTATGTAAGTGGTAATACTCGGGGCTATAAAGCCAACGGACACCGGATATGTCTCATTAGTTGTAATATTCTTATTGTGGAGGACAACGATCTCGTCCTGATGTGTGTGTCCGAAATAAGTGCCAGCGATCACATCTTTATAGCGCTCTACTATTCTAAAATAATTATGTGCCCAGGACAAATAACAATAGGAAGGCGGGTAATGACCTTTTCAACAAAAATTAGTTTCAAACCATTAATGAAAAAAACATTACCAGTAATTATAGCATATCTTCCATTTGCTTCGCATTCGTCCAACTCTTGGATCAGCCATTGTATCTGTTGGTCCGGATCTATGGATGAGTGTGCGATCCAATAGGAACGCCTATCACCGATTCCGTCATTTAAAACAATAACTTTTAAGCCTTTATTAACGAGTCCTGAATAATATCCTCCCTTTTTGAACGTCTTTTTTCCTGACTCTGTGTTTATCCATTGCGACCAATAGTCGTCTGAAAGAGTGTCGTATAACCAGTCCATCGTTAGATTAGTCTCTTTGGGTACATCTGATGGAACATATCTGACAAATAATTTTCTTGTAATCATAATAACAATAATTTGTGTGACTTACAAATTTGGTGGATGAGTATCATGGTTACCTAAACTTGCAAATACAGGAGTGGTATTGAAATATGACTTAACCAGAGCTGAAACTGTTTTAATGTGTTTTAAATTCGTGTCTCTCGTGAGGGACCAGAAGTCGTGGACAACATTATCTCCCGTCCAAATAATAAAATCAATGTCTTTATGTGTATTTGATATATGTCTGAGGGATGAGTCGATAAGTTGTGTCGGAGCATCACATGAGAAATTTGTTTCCGACCAGAAACCGGCTGATGACTTGTGCTCATTAGATGCCGCCTGAGATGTAGCTCTACAACATGTGGGTTCAGTGCATTCTGCGTCAGAGCCCGGAGTATATAATAGATCCAAATGGAAGTCTGAAATGTGAAGCATTTTTAAAGGCTTTAAGTTTGCACTCAAAGGCTTGAATTGCTTTTTGTCGGGTAATGACACCTCCCATAACACCTAATTTTAAATATTAAGGGAAAAATATTAAATAATATATTTGATTAGGGATTTCCTGCAAAAATTCCTTGCTTTAAAATGCCTTGATTATTTTTCTAACAAATATGAATGATTATAACGTAATAAATTCTAATAAAAATTAATTTTTTTTTGATTCATTTAAAAGTTATTAAAAGAAATTTAAAGATTTAGACCTTAAATATGTTTAGAAGTTATGCTCACATCTATTATTTACTTACATTTTTAGTGATGGCTTTATTTAAATAGAGCATACAATCAGGGTGCAATACAACTGAACATATTTCTGCAGAATTGAGCTTGGTGTTTTGTACAATGTATACAACAGGTTCTGCCAAATGCTCTAAACCTCCATAACATACTTTTTCAGTGTTTAGGGTCTGGTTTTTACAGTAAGATTTGGCCCAAACTTTAATGATTTGTGGATTTTTTATAAGAGATTTGGCATAACTGACATAATCATTGCATATATGACAGGTCCTGTTGTCGTGTTTCCCACTTTGAAGATTGAAGTAAAACTATTTTGAGAGAAAGCTTTCAATAAGTAATTAAGAAAAGTCTTAATCCAAACCTCTTCGAAGTTAAATCCGAGCGAATAATCGATTAGAGAATTAAAGTGTTGAGAGAACTCTTGTCTCTCATCCGATGATATTATCCGATAAAGTTTTGTCTTCACATCCTTTAGCGACTCTGAAAATGCAGTCTCAGCTTCGGATCGAATAAATGCTACAAAGAATACCACCAAGATAAAATAGGCTCTGTCTCTCATTTTGAGCAAAAATCGATTTATAATTGAAACCAATGTTAGTGTTATTCCTATTTTATATCTCTTTTTTTTATTATTAATAAGTTTTTATAACGGATTTCATATTCCAATGAAATAGTTTTTTGATTAAACAGTTGTGTAAACAATCAAAACATTTCAATCAATTTCTGCATAAATATATTTAATTTTAAAAGTAATGATAAACAGATAATCAATCAGCAAGGTTCTTTTGTGCACTTTTCTTTTGTCAATTTTTTTTCAAATATGGATTTGCCTGAATTGGGCGACACTTTCCTACGATTAAGTGATTAGTAATCTTTTGCTTGATATCAGATAAATTGTCCTCAATTTTATGATCAGACGATAAGTAATTGGAAAAATTCAGTTCACAAACAAATGAAAGTTTTATCGATTGTTTGTTTAAAAGTTAGTAACAGAAAAACAATTCTCTTTTTTTTAGACAAAACCAAAGATAAGTCAAATACAATAGACTTTAATAGAATTGTCGATAAATTTGTTGTCAGATCTTAATTAACACTTCTTGTCGTTGAGTCACTATTTATAGGTTGGGATCAGTTTTTTTTAATATCGCCAAAAGTTAAGTAGAAAAGAAATTAGACGTCAATCGGTATAAAATGTATCGGAGGACAACTCTAATGTTAAACATATGGAGTAAGAGTTGGGTCGTTGTGAGTGACACTCAATTAGATATTAACTGTCATTTGCCTGAAAGACATTTCAATCACAAAAGCCTTTAGAGAACTAATGCTTTCATCGATAATATGAACTCAGATCTCAATATTATTGTGATATTCAATAACCCGTCTCTCGAAAGGAATAAATTCACCCAAACTTTAATTAAATCAATTGTTATTTTTGATGCCATACTTTCAGACAACCATAAAGTTTAGTAATTGCTTTACATAAATAATTTTGCCGCCAGTGGTTAATATTCTTATCAAAGTGAATTTCAATTTTATCTTGTTTATGCATTTACTAAATAAGATATGACTAGCATGCTATTTGCATTGACACTTTTATAATATCCTAGAATATAATTTTTGGGAAAATAAAGAGTAATAAACTATAGTTTTTTGTTGTCATTAGTTGTAAAGAGAGGATAATTTTTATCATTACTGTTATCATATGTTTTGAGTAAATGGATCTTTGAATAATAAAAATACCAGATGAACATGCTCAATGAATAATTGAAATGGATTATTTTTATTATAAGTACTCATTACTCTCAGAATAGATTAATTTTAATTGCCAAGCTTATTTTATAAGTAGGATGGCAGCCCCTCTGCTTCTAAAAGCATGAGCTGGCAACCGGGATTTTTCATACGCATTTAATAGAGGACATTGAGTAGAACTCAAAAATATAAAAACTTTTATGAAATTTCATAAGGTTCAGCCGCTAGAGGGGGTCAAAGTCAGTAAATAAAAATCAATATAGTATATGTTTT
>JAQIXI010002056.1:0-11376 GCA_034700165.1 Galumnidae sp. Gr-Ori-00277 | reverse complement strand
TAACGCAGTCTCCGCCCACTTCTCGGAATATCTCGCGATTGGAGTGGTTTTCGGCCAAAAGTCTTAAACCTTTGAAATAAAGAAATAAATAAAAGAAAAACCGAAAGAAAACCAACTCTTAAGCGCGTTCTCGTCCTCCAGTCTTGTGCTGAGAGCAGTGACGGCGCGCTCTGTCCACTCATTGGAGAGAAAGGGTTTCAATTGAAAGTACTTTTGAAGGAAAGAATCGACTTTTGATTGGTTTAAGACTTCGACTAAAACTCTGTTTATTTGTTTTGAAAAGAGAAGAGAATCCGAATCCAAACAAACAATTAAAGTCTCGAGAAGTCGGAGTCCACTCTCGAGCAGCTGCTCTCCGGCCAGAGTCTCGAGCAGCGGATCTTTCGGTTTCGAAATCAAATCGAAAGACAACTGAAGAACTCTTTTGACCGGAACCGCGGTCTCGCCACTCACGAGACACACAACGCGCAGAAGAGCTGTCCTGAGGAGAGCGAGACCTTTGGGCAGATCGCGCGACAACTCCCGCAGACACGTGTCGAGAGCGCTGAGGCTGACGTCCAGAGAAGTCATGGCTTTGATTGTAAACAATGAAAAACACGTGTTTTTATTTACAAATGACTTTCAGGCACTTGAGAGCACTTCAGAGTGGCGTTCGTTCTGCGACTGCGCGACACACATACACGTCAACGGGAATGTCGTCCGAGTCGTCGGAAGAGTCGCGCTTCGGCGAGAAAGTGGCCACTGGCAGACCCACCACCGCGCGACGACACACGCGCTTCACGCGGGGCCCACTCGTGGCCACCATGAGTAGAGGGGGTCCGGGGTCTCGTCCGCCCACTGTCTCGTGACTGGTGTCCACACTCAAGGCTTTGACTTTTGGCGCGAATTTCTCGGAAATCACGCGCTGTTCCACATCCAAACGAAAAGTGCGGAAACACGCGCTCAGCCAACACGAACGACACCTGACGGCAGGCGTCGTCCTCAGAGCACATCTGCCGTCACGCGAGCAGAAGAGTTGTTGCGGTCGTCGGAGGAAGCGCGCGAAGAACTTGGAACAGGGTTCGCACGCGAACACTCCGTAACGGCGCTGAACGTGAGCGTAGAACTTTGTGGCCAAACAGATCTGGCACGTGATGGAGCCGGGCTGACCGGAGCGCGCGGAGGGGGAGGGCTGGTCTCGCGAGTGGGCGTCTCGAATGCGTTGAAGCGTTTGAGTGGAGATCTCGAGACGCGCTTTCCTTAGGATTGGTTTCGGATCTGAAAAACACTTTTCAGTCAAACAATAAAAGACTTTTCGTTTCAAAAAACCTTTGATTTGACGCAAAGTTTCCATTCTTTGTTTCCATCGCCGCTGCAGTCGTTCTCTCGCTCTCTCGACGCAACCGTCGAACCCCTGGAACTCCTCTTCCTCTTCAGTGTCGCTCTCTTTGAGCCACCGCTTGAAGAGCGCGTCTCTCCTTTCGATGCTTCGGACGACAGACGACAGCCGGACGTCAGCCAAAACACTCGTCTCGAGATTTTCCTCAAATCTTTTGAATCTTTTTTTGCGAAATATTTTCCTCTTTTCAGCCATTTTTCTCGCGTTCACTCATTCGTCAGCCAAACGTCCAATCAAAACACGAAGCGCTCTATTAGAACCCGCCCACCCCACGCCTCCACACCCCGCCCCTCCACCACCTCTCCCCCACTGCCCCGCACCAGACGGGGGTGCGGGTGGCGGTGTTGGGGGCGCGCGTGCGCAGAGAGTGCTGCGCGGCTTTTGCGCGCTCTCAGAGCCACAGAGAATGGAAGTGAACGCGACGGACATCGAGTGGACGATAGACGCGGCGACTGTCGTCTCGATCGGCTCTTCGGTCGTGATTCTGCTGTCGGGCGCAGTGGCCGTCGTCTGTCTGATGTCAGTCTCGAGATTTCCTTCTTTTTCTCATTCCTTTTCAGTCTTTATATGAAGAGAAGCGAACGCGAGATCCAAAGGTTTCGACCGCCGCTCGCGGTTTGTCTCAAATGCGGAACAGCGCTCGCTCTCCAACAGCCAAAGCGCTCCGTCGGCGTCTCCACTACTCCCGACGACAGCCGACGTCAGTCAGCAGTGGCGCCGCCGCCGCCGCCAGAGAGCGCGCTCTACGCCATCAGTGGAGCGGATCTCGAGAAGGCCGACCTCCGCGTGATCTGCGGCCGAATCACCGACTCTCAGACCACTTACAGCACTTCTGCCAACAATTCCAGACATTTACCACATTCTCAGTGTTCAGAAGACGTGGTTTACGAACTCTCGCGACGAAAACTCTCCTTTGAATCGCTTGACGTTTACGAATCCGTTTCAGAGCGCGAGACACCAACAGATCCCGGTTTGTCACCTCTTGTCACCTCTGCTCTGTGACCTTCTCCTAGGCATTCGTCAGTTCACGGGAAGTCCTCCGAAGCCGAACGAGAGGCGTCAGGGAGTGGTGCAGCACATCGCGTGAGTTGTGATCTTCTTG
This sequence comes from Galumnidae sp. Gr-Ori-00277, assembly GCA_034700165.1. Taxonomy (NCBI): domain Eukaryota; kingdom Metazoa; phylum Arthropoda; class Arachnida; order Sarcoptiformes; family Galumnidae; species Galumnidae sp. Gr-Ori-00277. Next base: position 8,896 of record JAQIXI010002056.1, on the reverse strand, counting down.
TGCTCTTGAGTTGGGCTCTAACTGTGCTCTTGTGGTGTAGCGGCGAGTCGTTTGGCGCTCTTCCGCGTCACAGAAGTCGTCAGCCGTCGTGGAAGTTGTCGTCTTCGAGTCAGACGCGTGAGAATCTCCTCACTCTGTGTTTCGCTCTTTAATCTCTCCGACAGTGAAATGCGTGAATCACATGACTCTCTTCGACGTCTCGGACGACAGCGAAGACGACACAAGAGACGACCGGACGCCGCAGTCTATCGACTGTTGAGTGCCTTTCGCGAGCTTTCAATAAACTTTTGTACCCCCCGTCACGTGCTTTGTGAGAGAGGCGTCAGAGCGCGCCAACAGCGCACGAGTTACGCCCTTTCCATGAATTGCTTTCTTCTGATTCTCGCGACCGCAGTCTCCGCCTCTGATATCGGACTCCGAGTCTCTCCGTCGCGCGCCGTCTCTCAGCCCTCTCAACACCAGTTTGTGGTCACGTGTCGCGGATTCGGAGCCGTGAGTTGTCTTCTGTGACTGTCGTCTACTGTCGTCTTCTGTCGTCTAGAGTCCCGCCCTTTTCTCCAACACCCGATGGTATGACCCGCGCGGACAACAAATAGATTCCGTTTATTCGCAACGAATTAATGCCGACATTCGCGTCGAGGAGACGGAGGGCGCGCTTCTGCTCCACTTCTTGAACCCGCGCGCAGACGACAGCGGAAAGTATCGCTGCGCCGCAACCTTCCAACACTCGGACTCTCTGGAGACGGCCGTCAACGTCACCTTCTTTCGTGAGTCACCAAATGAGACGACAACTGACGTCTTTCTCTTCCAGAGGACGTCCAGTGGGAAGACTGTCCGCGCGTTCAGTCTCTGGTTTTGGGCGCCTCTCACGAGAGGATTCGCTGCAAAGCGAGTGCAGATCCGAAGCCAAACAGTAATCAAAGGGTTAAGACTTTGGACTAAAGTCTCGTCTTTTCAGTCATTTGGACCAAAGACGACAACCCTTTGGACTCGCGATTCCAAATCGACGCCAATGGGATCGCTCTGAATGATGTGGTCAGACTCTCCGACGGCGGAGTCTTCAAAGTGCGCGCTTTGGTCACCGAAACGGGAAGACTTCACGAGGCCTTCATTACGGTTCAGGTGTTTGAGAAGCCGCGCGTCAATACTCTTCCCGAAAGGTTTGAGGCGACGGATGGCGAGCAGACGACTCTTCAATGTGACGCCAGTGGACGTCCGCGACCTCTGTTCTCGTGGTTGGACCCAAACAAACGGAATCTGAGTTCTGTCGGCGGATATTCTGTGGACCGAAACGCCGGAACTCTTATGATAAGTCGCGTTCGCCAGAGAGACGACAGCGGAGTCTTCACGTGTATCGCAGAGAGTGAGTCCCAGAGTGTGGCCTTTAGAGTGACGTCTCTTTCAGATGAGGCCGGAATCGATAAGCAGACGACGACTCTTGTCGTTTGGAGACGTCCTAAAGTCATGTCATTCGCAAACATCAGTCAAAACATTAATCTCGAGGCGATTCTCGAGTGTAGAGTAAGTGACGACACTTTGCGACACAACTGACGTCTCTTTAGGCCACTGGAGATCCGCGACCGCAACTCTCTATTCGTCGCGACGGAGACTCTCGAGCGATGGCTGTGGGCGACCCCAGAGTCTCGTTAGAGACGAGAGAAGAGGGCGAGGAAACGGTTCTGCGCGCCTCTCTCTCGCAAATCACGAGAGCGGACGACAGTCTCTACTTCTGCCGCGCGCACAACAGAGGCGGCGTTGCAGAGCGCGTGGGTCATCTGGAGGTGCGGTTTCCGCCGGATTTGAGTCGAACTCAGACTTCGCTTCGGTTTTGGGATTCGAAGCGATTCAACATCTCGTGCGTTGCGGAGGCCATTCCCAACGCCACGATTCGCTGGTGGTTCAGAGGCGCGTTCCTCAACAATGACAACACCTTCCGAGTGCTCGAGACGACGGTCGGAGTGTCGACTCTCGTGGTGGACAGTGGCGCCTCTCGCGAGGTCTTCGGCAACTATCGGTGCGTGTCTGCGAACGCGCTCGGAACCAATGAAATCAATATCGAAGTGGAGCGCGCCTTCAGACCGGCAGCCGTTCTGGTGGTGCGCGAGGAGCGCATCACTCCCACAACAATCACATTCCGAGTGTCGGCGCCGACGTTCGACGGCGGCGTAAGTGACGCGCGTTTGCACTGAGAGTAAAGCGATTTTCGATTTTCGATATTCAGTTACCGATTAATCGAATTCATTGCAAATGGAAAAGAGATGACTTCGAAGACATCCCTAACACTCGCTTCTGGCCTCTCAGTCCTTCGGAGACCTACTTCTTGGACAACTTGAGACCCAAAACCAAATACAGGATTCAATTCGCGGCTGAAAATGCGGTCGGAATCGGAGACTATAGTTTCGAGAAATACTTCACAACAGAGCGCGAGTCGAGACCTGAAAGACCGCAGATTCGCAACATTCCCAAAGAGAACGCGCTCGGAGACATTGTCTCGCCCTTTGCCGACCAGTTTATGGTCTCGTGGACTCTTCCCGAAGACAACGGCCGACGGATTCTCACTTTCGAAGTCAAATACTACGAAGTATTGACCCTTTTGTCACCTTTTTCTCAGACTTTGAACTTTAGGTCAGAAAAAGTGATTTCGGATTCGAAAGCATTTCAACGCCCGTCACGCGATCCACACAAGAGACCTCTTTCACCGCGAGACAGCTCACACCCGCGCAACTCTACAGACTGGAGGTGCGCGCCATCAACGAGTTGGGCTCCTCAGAGACGTCGTATGTCGTCTTCAGGACGTCCGAAGGTTTTCTTTCTTTTCTTTCTTTTTTTTTATTCTCTTTTCCCCAAAAGGAGACTCAGAGACGTCTCGCGAAGACTCAAAGCACAAGTCCGGCCCATCGCTCGCTCTCATCTCCGGAACCATTGTTGCTTTGGTCGTCGTTTTACTCATCGTTAGTGACGTCTTCTTCTGCGCGCGATATAGAGGTAAGAGTTGTGAATCACGTGACAAACACTAATCGGTTCAAAGTTGGCGCCATTCACTTTCTCTCGCGACACGCCTTCAAAAGCAGCACAACTTCGCAGCCGAAGAGTATTGAGAACCGCGCGTTCAGCGGACGGCCGCCGGACGACACTCACGAGCCATTCGTCGGTCGCGCGTCAGCCGTTTAGCGCTTTTGTATTGAAAATAAATTTATTGTTCGGAAATCGCGTTATTATTGTGTTGTTTAAGCAGTTGAAGCGTATCGTTGGACGCGTGCGCCCGAAGAATCTGGATCTCAGACTCCAACTCTTTGATGCGCTCTTTCAGGACATCCACTTCTTCTCTGACGGCAAACATTAAATGACTTTTGACTAAATCCATCGCCTGTTCTATCTTGTTATCAATGGCCACACCATTGGCTTCGTTGGACGTCGTGGCGACGACTGTCGTCTGCACTGTCGTCGGCGGTTGTGTTGAGACGACAGATGACGTCTCAGTCGTCGTTTGCGTCACGTCTTTGTTGAGGAAATCGCGACAATTCCATCGACCCCTGGAATAGGGTTCACTATTGACCAGTTTTACCACTCGGAAGCGCATCGGCTTCAGACAATTGTTGTCTTTGGCGTCGTTTGAGTCGTCGTTTGTCTCCATTTAGTACTCCATTAATGACGTCAACAAAACGTCTGTCAATAACAGTGAGAATGGATGACAACAATGAGAGCGACATAAAGTCTCGAGTGGGACGTCCGCGTCGTCCAACCGCTCAGAAGAGCGTTCATCAGTTGGTTCTAAACATTCAAAACGAGAAAAAACCGCAAAAACGCGGCGAAAAGGAAATGGAGTTAAAAGTGGGTCAAAAGGTCGAAGCGCAAGACGTGGCCGGCGACTGGTACCCGGCCAAGATCGTCCACATCGAGGCCGAACGCATTCTCGTGCACTTCGAGCGCTGGAGCGCCAGATATGACCAGTGGTTCGCTCGCGACTCTCCTCTGGTGAGAGAACGCGCTTCGGAGCCCACAAACGCTCTGAACGGCAACAGAACGCACTTCTCGTTGGGAGAGGAAGTGTTGGCGCGTTGGACAGACAACAGACCATATCCGGCCACTGTTCTGGAGCTGCACGAGAGGACGGCTTTAGTGCTCTTCTTCGACGGATACCGGAAGACAGTGAAGCTCGCGAATGTCGAGAAGATGCCCAACAACTACTCGGGAGTGCGGGCGCCGTCCCTTAAGAGTGGTTTCGAAGTAGTGGCGGATCACAATCAGTTCAAGTGTTCCAATTGTTCCAAAGGATTCAGAAAACAAAGGTTTTACTCAAGAAAAGACTTTTTCTGACTTTTGTTTCAGTCTTTTAACACAACATATGAAACACTATCACAAGACGACAGACGACAGCCGTAGTCAAGAAGAGGTCACAACCGGAGAGACGTCAGTAACAGATGTCGTCGTTGCGACGCCTCCTGTCGTCGTTCCCAAAGAAGAGATGCCATCCGTTGCCTCAAATCGTTTGAAACGAAAATACGTTCGGAAAGCGTTGCCAACAGTCGCCGTTCGGAAGTCTAGTCGTCAGCCGTCTTCTGGAGGCGAGACTCCTCTCACGCCTAAAGAGACTGTCGTTACGCCCAACACCACTCTCGTGAGTCTTTTGTCTAATGCTGTCGTCTGTTGACGTCTGTTGTCGTCGTTTAGCCCTTTTGGGACGCGAGAACTGTTGCGGAGATCCACGAGGCGGACCCCGAAGAAGTGGTGAACTGCGTGTGCTCTGCGCGCGAAGAGTCGGGTCTTATGGTTCAGTGCGAGAGTTGTCTTTGTTGGCAACACGCGCAGTGTATGCACTTCGACGGCGAACGCGACGTTCCCAAAGACGGCTACTTCTGCACGAGCTGTCGCTTCCCTCGAGGCGCGCGACACTCCTCCCGACACGCCTTCCTCGTGAACCACGCGCTCAAAAGCGGAAGACTTCCGGAGTTCGCGTTCTGTGAGTCGAGTGGCGAGAGTCTGGGCGAGAGTTCCGCTCTTCTGAGTTGCGCTCTCGAGATCCGTGACGTCATTAAGTCGTCTTCGGGTGGTCTCGAGCACATCAGGCAAAGTCTCGAGGCTTTGGAAGAGAAGACAAAAGAATTGGAAGAAAACGAAGAAAAAGTTTTTTCAGATTTTTTCATAAAAAACGAAATCTTTTTAATGTTTTCGGACTTAAAGAACGCGAAAACTCTCTTAAAATGACGTCATTTGTGTTCTCATAACAAATGGAAACCAAATCTCGAGATTTAAAGTAAAAATTAAATAAAATTTCTTTAAATTTAACGGAATTTCAGTTTAGAGTCGAGTCTCGAGAGTCTGAGACGACCGCTGAGACGACTCCTCGCGAGCCGTTCACTGCTTTGCGGCGAAAGCGACGGCTTTTTCGGTCCTTTTTTGGAGAAGTTTTGCTTTTTTTCGCCGCAAATCAGAGAAAAGCATTTCATTGAAAGCCTTCGAATCGGCGATCATTTGATGACTAAAGTTATGGCAAAAAGCGATGTTTTCATTGTTAGAGCGCTCAGAAGCAGAAGTCGAGTGCTTCACGACATTCGTCTCGTGTGGACCTTTTGTCTGCCGGCGAAGAGCGCCGTCGAGATCGAAGACATTGTCGTTGTGTCCGTTGTGGCCATCATTAGACACCAGAAGCGAGTGGTCTGTCAGCTGGAGAGTGAGTGCGAGGAAGCGGTGGAGGAGAAGAGTGACGTCTCGTTCGACGCTTTCATCCGAAGCGAAGACTCTTTTCGAAACCCTTTTTCTCTCAAAAACAAAACCTTTTCTTCGCTTCTCTTTCCGCGAGACGAACCCAAACCCCAACCCAAGTCCTCCTCCTCAGACTCCTCTTCGTCTGACTCCTCCTCCTCCTCGTCGTCGTCTTCTTCCCGCAAACGACGGAAGAAACGCAAGAAAAGAGAAAAGATTTCGTTTTCGGTGAGAAAGACGTCTCGAGTGGTGGAGATTCCGGGTTTGGGAGTCTCGCGACACAACAATAGAGCGGTCGTGAGATCCGATTCGACGGAAAAGCGCTTAAAAAGTCTGAAATAAATTCATTTAAAGATTTATTTTATTTGGTTTTCGTTCCAATTGGTTCTCTTTTGGCCGAAAGGGGCCGCTGTCGAGAGGATGCGGATCTCCTCGCAGTTGCGTCTGCGCGGACTGGCCACCGGCAGCCTCTTCACACTTCTGCGCGGAGTGGGAACCGGTCGCGCGTCGAACTGTTGTCTCAATTGTTGTCTTCGTTGAGCTTTTATTCTTTCGATGCGTTCTCTCGCGCTCTGTCCGACAACAACCGAGTCTTCGCTCGTTCTTTCGTTTCGGACGACAATTGTGTCGTCTTCTGTCGTCTGTGTTGTCGTCGTAACAATTGGAAGAGATTTTGGAGAAATTGTTGTCCAAAAAGTCATTAAAGGATAGATTTTTCGCTCGAATTTCGGCAAAACTTCCATTAAATCAATAAAAGTCTGTATTTTCGCGAAATTTAACCGCAAAACGTCTTTTGCGGCGAAGAAAGAGTCGAAACTCTTCCAACGATTCATTGGTTTCCGTCTTTTTGTTTGCGACACTTGACGGCCAAACGAACCGCCCTTAAGCTCGAGAGTATGTCGTGAGTCGTCGATTGTCGCCAAAAGCGATGTCGACGGCGAGAGACGAGCGTCGGCTGTCGTCTCGGGTGTGACGTCATTGTCGTCGAAGATTTGAGAGAACTTTTGAATTAAATATTCGGTTAAAACCGCTTGAATTCCGATCACTTGAAGGGCCGCTAAGTCTCCGCCAACGGAACGGCTTTCGATGTCTTTCGATCGCAACAGATTCGGCGCCCAAACGATCGACAGATTCTTTTCAGTCATTCCCGTTGTGTCCGACGATTGAGACACTCTTCTCAAGTGCCTCATAAGAGCGCGTGCAGTGCGAAAGTGAGGCGGAGGCAGACGTCGGACGACAGAGCGAATGGCTCGCAGTCGTCGAGTGTCGTCGGCGTCGTCTCTGACGGCAGCGACGAAGTCGTCGTACGACTCGAAAGTGAGTAAAGGATTTGGCAAAAGACGGAAAAACAGTTTCAGACACGACGACACGCAGTGCACGTCCGCCATCACCTGGTCGTCACTCTGCAAGTCTGGCAGCGCTCCCGCGTCGAACTGTTGCCGAAGACGACTGATGTTTGAGGCGACGCCCGACAACCGGTAGATTCCGTCGAGAAGTCCGTGCGATTCGATAAAAGCGGTGCAAACGCTCAAAACGGGCGGAATTTCACTGTTTGTGTCGAAGAGCTGTTCGCTGAGATCGCGGCCGAACACTCGCAGCCGAAGAGCGTCCGGCAGACGGCGACGCACTTCCTGTGGTTCGGGAGACACGAGCTTTTGCACGAATTGCGGCAAAAGAGAAGACAAGCGCTGCAGACGTCGGACGACAAGTGGCGACGTTCTGTCTTCCGGACGTCGTCGGATGCCTCGCGCGACCGTCTCGTCGATGGCTCGAACGCATTCCGTGGGGAAGAGACCGACCTTTGAACGAGACTTAGAGAGGGTTTTGGGAGAGAGACTCACGCGAAGGCCTTTCTTGCCTCGAGCCCAAAAGCCCTGACTCTCGAGCAGCGAAACCACGTCTCCCTTCGCGAGAGACAGGAATTTGGTCTCGTGAGGGTCTTCTGTGCGCCACTCGCGCACAACAATCGCGGCTCCGATGGCGCGCTCGTTGATGTCCTCGCGCTGAGTGGAGAAGAGATGGTTTCCCTGGAAATCGCTTTCAAACCTAAAAAACACTTAAAAGTCAACAGAAATTCACTGAAAGTCAAACCAATTGAGAATTAGAACGCATTTCAGGGACTGCAGAGCGCGCTCTTCGTTCAACAGATAATTCAAGCGATTTATGTATTCTCGCGGAAAGTCTATTGTCGGCAGTCGCGAGAAGTGGCGCTCCACCAGACACGTGTGCAGCAACGCATCCAAACGCACCCATTGTTGTCGCGAACGGCGGATCTAAAGAGAAGTGAGAGGACGACAGCAGACGACTGGAGACGACACTTACCGTCCACTGCGCGGACGACGAGCGAACGCTTATGTCGTAATCGCCGACAGATTGAAGTGAAAGACAAGTCTAGAGAGAGTTATAGCGGAAGAGGGAAGCGGTCACTCACGAGACGGACGTTTCGGTAGTGTCTGTGCGGACAGTCTTTGATTTGCGGGAAAAGAGGAACGCTTTCACTCACTTTCATAATGTTTACAAGAATTACGTCTTTTATTGAAATTATTTACAAATTCTGAGAATTTTCTGATTCTTTTGAATACATTTCAAGGATTTCTCGCGAATAAAACTCTTCGATTTTCTTCCTCCGAAGCTTCAGAGCGGCCGTCACGAGACCCGAGTCCGGCAGCCACTCCTCAGCCACTAAGTGCACGCGCGGCGGGATTTCCATCTTATGAAGACCCGCGCGACGTCCGAATCTCTCGATCTCTGCGACCACTGCGCGCACAACCCTCTTGTCTCTCACGAGTTCTGCCATCGGCTCCTCTTTTGGCGCCAAATTCAAAATCGCTTTCGCGTTCGGAACGACTATCGCGACAACGAACGAGTGTCTCGAGTCGCCAACAATGCAGATGTTGTCCACCAGAGGGCAGCCCTTCAGCAGAGACTCGACGCGCGCGGGAGAAACGTATTCTCCGAACTGGAGTTTCACGAGGTCCTTCTTGCGGTCGATTATGCGCAGAGAGCCGTCGGCCAACACTTCGCCGATGTCTCCCGTGCGGAACCAACGGACACCGCGTTCCTCGAAGTACGACTCGCGCGTCAACTGCGCGTTCTTGAAGTAGCCTTTGGTGATGGACGCGCCGCCAACAATGATCTCTCCGCGCGGATTGGGTTTGTCGCTCGTGCGGTAGTTGCCCTCGAGCCAGTCCTC
>JAQIXI010002055.1:0-11379 GCA_034700165.1 Galumnidae sp. Gr-Ori-00277 | reverse complement strand
CGAGTATTAAAGAAAAGTCTTTAAAGGTTTTGAGCGACACATTGGTAGTGGTAGTGGTAGTGGTAGTGGTAGTGGTAATGCTAATGACTGGTCATTAGTTTATGGCTGTCTGGCTCACAATGGGTTCAGTTTAGGGTTAGAGTAGTTGTATTTAGGGTTAGCTCTCATCTAATAATTGTTTTCAATTCTGGAAAATGGTTTTGGAATTGTCTCTCAACTAATGGTTTCACATCTCTTAAGGTATTTATAAATCTTTTAATTTATTGAATCGATTGTGAAATGACTGCAACCCTTCGATAACTCTAACCCTTTCATTAATTATAATAACATTATTATAACCTTTAATTTAAACCTTTATGTTTTAGTTTTATCTCAAAAAATGTATTATGGTCTTTACTCTTGGATAAATTCAATGATATTCAGTGGTTTTCTTCGCCTTCGAGTAACTATTTTATAACTTTTTTATATTTAAGAATTTTTATTAAATATTTTATTAAAAATTTTGTGATATTTTGTGATAAATTTCAAACTTATTATAAATTTATTTTTAAGTATAAAAACATTTAATTTGAAATTTTTATATAATATTTTATAACAACTTTTATATATTTTAAAAAAATTCTTTGGTTTTTGAGATCGAATTTAATGGAAATCAGTTCTAAAACAATATTTGAGAAAAATTAAAAACTATTTGACTCTAAAATTTTTCTTAAAACTCTTTTAGAACGGATTTAATTCTAAATATTCGGTGAAATACAATAATTATTATTTTGATATGTGTTTATATATACATATATTTGTATTTTCTTTCAATAAATGAACAAATATTTAATATATCGATAAATAACACATTTGACTATTTTATGAATCGACTTAAATCAAAGTTAAATATTTTAAAATAATTTAATTTATAATAACGAAAAAGTGTTGAATGCTTTGGTTTTCGTTTATTTTTGACTTTAATTAAAATTTATATAAAAGGGATAATCTATTTCTTAATTTATAATCAATATAACAAAAATGCATTTATATGATAGATGTGACCACAATTTCGGTGACTTTTATAAACTATTTTCAAAAAAAGTAATACATAAATGAAAACCATTTAAATGATGAAAACTCTTTTAAGAGATTAAATGTTAATATAATAAATGGCAACACTTTTAGCAATAATTTTAATCTTAATTTCAATAATATTTAGATTAAAAGTTCACAAAATATTCGAAAAAATTGTTTAAAATAAATAAATGAATGCTTTTGTGTTTTGCCTTTTGTTGTGTTGACTCAATTTTTTTTAATAGATTACATTTTTTTAAATATTTTTTTAGACTCAATAAAAATTATATGACATATGTTATATAAAATAACCATGATGACATTTTGATCACGACTAGATCATTTTATATATCATATGTTTGCACAAGTGCTCAGACTTTACAGCTTTCAATTTCAAAGAATGAAAGCATAAATTTTTTTTTAAAAATACAAATAATTCTGTAATTTATTTTTGAATAATTCATGTGAGCAAATTGAACTTGATCATATTTTTTCATAACAATTTTTACAAAATAACAGACAAAAGTAGTTAAAATTTGTGTCAAATCGATGTAAAGGTTTTTAATTGTTGTTGAGTTGAATAAAATTAAAATCTGTCCGAAAGATTATTTCCGAATATTTATTCGTTTGATTTTCTTCAAAATACGTAAAACTATTTGGAGTGTAAACAGAATTTTGTGTCACAAATGTATGCATTAAAGTTGTGTTTGAAGTGATTAAAGACTCGATTTGATGAACGCATTCATTAATACGACTCTAAATAATAAGAATAAAAATTATTAAATTGAGAGCAGAGGATAGGGAGAGATGGAGAGAGGGAGGGGAGAAAGAGAGGGTACTCACAGTATCGATGCCCATAATATTAGTCAAAGAGATGAGGAAAGTATCAAAACTTTGTTTGTGATTATTTCTGAATTGTAAGCCTCGAACTGCTGTCGCAATACTGGCCGTCGCTATCAGTGATGGCATATAATATGAAAACTGTAGCTCTAAATCAAATTTAAAAAAGACTCGTTTTAATGATAATTATATACATTCAATGTCTGTGTTTTGAATTACATTTATTTGAATTGTTTTTGTGTTAATTTTATGAGTCATGCAATGCATCAGAATTTCTATCAAATATATAATAAATGCTTTCATACAAATGGAGCGTAAGATAACTGAACAGTCATTCTCTCTCTCATTCATTCTCTCATTCACTCTCTGAACTTCCTTTGAATCGAAAATATTGGAAACGCAACAAATGAGGGGAACCGAGAAATAGGGGATTAACACAATAGAGAGAGAGTTTGTAAAATTGGTGGCTCTCATACTCTCATACTTTTTTGTCGATTCAAAGCTCGAAATTCAAATTTGTAGGCTATCCTTATCCCTATCCCTGCTTTGCGGTACAACAGCTGCTTAGATCAGTGTTTGGTTGTTTCTGTCACTCGTATGTCTATTGACATCACCTGCCCTTCCCGTAACCAACACTACAGAGCAATTGAAAACATTGGGAATTACGACATCCCTTCGCTTATGATTTAGACTTTGAATCTCCAAAAAACACAGTAAAGGCTTTCATTCATAAAACATTCCCTTCTTTTAAATGCCTTAACTAAAGCCTTTGAATGAACGAATTCCTAAACTGAACATGCTTACATTCTTATACTGATTCACGACAATAGTTACCGAATTATTCTTAATTAAAAAATATCTTGTTAAAAATTTGTCTCGAAATAAGTGACACCAAATTTATCCCGTTTTCTATAAAAACAAGCCAGGCAGTTTTAGGAACAAGGTGTGAAGTATTTGTTTATAATTATTGAATGTACTGATATTGACAAATGACTAGTTTCAAATAAATCCTGACATTTTAAAACCAAGATAAACCCCTTCTATAGAATGTTATTTCATTGATATTTTTACATTTATTTATCAAAAGAAAAGTTTATTTTGTGTTTTATAACAATTTTGTTAATAATATTAAACACTTTTCTTACTCATTCTCTTACTTCAATTAATGTTATATATAAATAAGTTCAATGTACTTGCTCATCTCACATAGCTTACCCACTAAATTTCCTGAAAAAAGATATAGATCCTAAAACTATCCCTGATCAAAACTATTAAGAATTCTAATGAATGCTTAACCTCTAAATAAATTTAGAGTTAATTTAAAATCAATGACCAAATATTAAGCCATAAATACTTGGACAATCTTGGTAGTTTAGATTTATTTGGATTTTAAGATCATAAACATTTTAAATAAATTTTAGTCACTTTATATATAATTTTGTAATAATTGCATCCATCAAACTTAACATTAATGATCAAAGAGTATCAGAAAGTAGTCAAAACAACATTCATTCCGTCGATTGTTTTGAGAATTAATATTTGGCGTAAAAATCATTGAAATTATAGCGATTGTAGTCAGTAATTAAGGAGAGAACAGATCCGTAATACTATTAATAAAAAACATGAGACAATTGGAAAACATCTGCAGTTAATATAATTTTATGTCTAAAATGCAAATATTCATCAATTGATTGCTCTAATTATTCAGTTGATATCACTTATATTACTTACAAATATTTAATATTTAATGCTTTAATTATTTTCATAAAATTATCGATATTTATGTAATCATTTTCCAAATAAAATTAAAATAAATTCTTGAGATATAGTTGTAATCAATAAATGCTTAAATTCCGTTAACTTTTATATTTATATTAAAATCCTTTTTTTTTAAATAATAATAACTTCAAAATTATAGTCTCATATAAGAGAACAATTATTGTGGTCTATCCTCCAGATATATTTATAAGGCTTGTGGTCAACCAAAAATTCCAATAGAAATGGGAATATCTTTAATAACTTATTAATAATAAGTAAACAATTATACGGAAAATGTTTGAACAGAATTTGTGAAATTTATGTTTATCTCATATAAATTATATGAGAATACAATAAAAATGTATTTATTGGTGTAATCTCTTTGTTTGCCATCAATTCTAAACGATTGCATTTTCTCATAGAAAGAGAAAGTAATTCATTTATTGATAATTAAATCAAAACAGAGCTATAAATGGTTTTATATTAATTTCTAAATATTAAAATCATTAATAAATTGAAACCTTTTCTAAAAAAATTAATAAATTTGAGTTTAATTTACGAAATATTATTAATTTGAACTAGCACTAATAAATTGGATTTGAAATTATAATATATGTATAGATTTTTATAGATTTTATAAGGTTATCAAAGGAGAGAATACTTAGAATGGATTCAAATATAATTATATTATCATATAATCACTTCATTAAATGAATTGTATTTCCTTTAAAATATTTATTTAACATTAAATTAAAGGGAAGTTTTATAATACAAATCATAAGTTCCTTCGGGAGAAACCATTTCTTTAAATAAAAATAACAGAAAATAGAAAGAGAGGTGTGTATACCTCCGTATATTTTGATAAAAGAGAACTCCTCCAGTCCTTCCTTTCCTTCCTGTCCTTTCTGTGTAATTATAAAACTACTGATTTTTAAGAGTTTCAAACTGTTTAAAAGTATTGGACTTCAATCAAATAATTGATTTTAAAATAAGTCTTTACTTTGATATTTGGCAAAAGCTAACAAGAACATTTTCTCGGCTATTGTCAAATTTTATAGAACTTTTTGGGACCAATAATTGAAAGCAAATAATGAGATGTTCTATAAATAAAGTAACGGTTCATCGGTTGGGTTGCAATCGATAAATGTTTTTAATAATAAGGATTTCGATTCTTAAAGACTTATGAGAATTAAGTTGACATCTGCTCTGACTTTTGCTTCCATCGAATATAAAAATTGGTGTCGTTTAATATCAGCTGCACTCAGGCTCTCATTCAGACACATTGACAGCTAATATCGAGTTCATATAATTTTGTTTTGTTGGGCAATATTCTAGACGTGCGTCTGACGCGTGCCTTTACTTATGTTAGCCATAGTTTTACAATTGGACCACTATTTGAGTTACGGTCCTTTAAACAGAAGAGAGAGAAGGAGAGAGAGAGAGAGAGAGAGAGAGAGAGAGAGAGAGAGAGAGAGAGAGATCACCTGGATGCGAGACGCGAGACATCAAAATTTATACTACTATTGGAATTCTGGGAGTAGTAGGGAATGAATAAGTCTGAGGCCGAGTAGTAGATCCACGCGACACACACACAATGATCGCCTCATTTTTCTCTTTTGTTATTCAAACAGAGCGTCGAATGTATTATAATTTCAAACCATATGTTTTGTGAGTCACTTCTCGAATACTAAATATATTAAACTTTCACTGAATGCCAGACCAGACCAACGAACCCAAACAAAGGCAAACTTCAGACCCAAAGGGTTGGAGATATTAATTAATAACAAAAATGCATTGTTTTGAAAACTTGTATCAATTATTGAAGTCTATATGTGTTTAACCTTTTAATAACTCGGAAACAAACTCTAATAACTCTTTATAACTCTTCCAAAGTTTGTAATATTGAATGAAATATGTTTTGATGTTTTGATGTTCACAAATGGGATACAAATGACAAATAAGTCTTACCTGAAGCACATAAAGCGATAAATGTTTGCGAATGTTTTCGTATAAGTTTTTCGATTCCAAACAATTTTGAGGACTCCTTTAACTTTTTAAGAATAATATTTAAAAAGTCATTTGGAGTGACGGCCGCCAAATCCCACTTTAATTTATTAAGTAATAACAGTTCCCAACACTAATAAGAAATTTGTTTAGATATGGTATTAAAAAATTAATTTTTACCATTAATTCCTCGATTGTCACCGATTTGTCGGTATATAAAATAAGTCTATCGGCTGAGAGGGGCTCACTTTGTATCAGTTTTGATGCTAAGAACAAACAGACAGAACAGACGAGTTGTAATTGACTCTTGCCAATTTTGACAATGGCTAGAAACCGGTCCAAAATATTCATTGCCATCGGAAATACTTCGTGTCGACAACACTCTTCTTCGCAAACCTTCAAACAATTGACAAATTTATTACTAACTTTTCTTTTTCTATTCACACATTTATGTATTCAATGAAATTTTGGTCAAAACGTCCGCATAATTTACGGAATGCAGTGAACTTCTATAAGTCAAACGAAACTTGAACATTCTTTTCACATATGTATCTTGGTAATAAAGATTCCTTTTGTATTAAAACTTCATTTAAATGTAATTCAAGAATTATTAAAAATTATTGTCTTTTTGAGAGTTACTAGATTATTAGATATATAACCTTTGTTATTATTCAAAAATCATTTAATAAGGAAATCAATTTTCTTCGCCAATAATATCGAAGAATCAAATAATTGGTGCAAACAATTTCAAGAATCATATCTTTTGAACGAATGAACGGCTTTTCATTCAATTTATTCTTTAGTTTCAATGAATGTGAAATGCATTCAATTTTTAATACTTTTTAATAAGTCTTAGAAGAAGTTTGAGAATAAGTTTTGAAAGAATGTGGACAAACAGGTGTATGTCCTGCACAGGGATAGGCAAAATTATATGCGGATTTGCATGGAGCTTTATTAAAATGAGCTTGATAACAAATACGTATAAAATATTTTAGCTTTTTGGGAATTTTCTTATGAAAGATTAGTAGACAAGAAATGACCAAGAGATGATTTTTAAATAGATCCATATTTATGAATAATATGAAAAACTGTTTCAGTGACTATACGTTTGTTTAAAAATTATACAAAAAAAAAACTTTAATAGGAATTTATTTTATTTTATGAATCATTATTTATTGAAAATTTAAGCTTGTTCCTTTTTATTTTCCTTTTGCATATATAATAATTTTGCTTATTCCTGGTCATATACTTAAGTATTTCAATATGAAAATGCAAGAAAATATCACTACTCAGTGTTCTATCAGTGTTTCACTTCTTATAAACTGTAATACATTTGATAAAAATAGGATCAAAACAGAAATTGATTTGAATCTAATCTTTTATTTATTTATTTATCAAAACTTATTAAAAATATTTAATTTTTGATAAAATAGTCTGAAAGAAGTCTAAAAAAGAAGTGAAATATTGCCACAAAAGAATAACATACCTCGAGCATCCAACCGGCCACTACTTTCCTCATATAAGGTTTTAAATCTGTTTGTAAGCATTTGAAATAAGAAGAGGTTATGATATATCTTTCTTCGGTGTACATCAAATTCTTGAGGATTCTGTGGTCGTCCAGAAAGACGGGATCACTGATAGCTTTGGGTTCACTATTCATTTCAATACATAAGAGATCCATAGTTTGCAAAATGTTTGAAATGTTCACAAAAAGAGTACTTTTTTCATAATCTATATATTAATTCATTTACTTTAAACTAAAGACGAGTTTGTGTTAAGTCTAAAACTTTGGCAGAAATTTAACACAATTAGAGTGAGAGTGAGAGGTATGGTATGTCGAGAGGACCACAACTAGAGTCCCGTTTCGATTCTCTTTCACATCAGTTCTAACTTATGATAAGTTTATGAAAAGCTTTTAAACTGAAGCCAAAAGCGAAAAACGTAGAGCGCATACACTTTGAACGACTCGTAGATATTTATCGTTGAAAATCATTATAAATGTCTACAGAAATATTTTATAAAATAAAATACTTGTCGTCACAGATGTACGAACAGTTAAATATATTCCTGTAATAAAAAATAGTTTTACTTAACATACCTTGATAACACTTAATAGAATCTATTGAATAGATTCATTCACTAAAACTATCTTAAGATAACTCAAACAAAAGTTAAACAAAATTTATTTGAATTAATTGTCAAAAGAATTAATTCAATAAATGATGTGAAGAAGAAATTTGAATCGCATTTTAAGCAGAGGTGACCAAAAGTATCCATGTATTAATGTTGCTAGCTTAACTTTATATATAAATATTTTTTAAAGCCTTTGAATGAACCTCTCACTAATTTTGATAACTTATTGAGAGAATATGAGAATAGAGAAAGCAGAGAATCAAAGGCCTTTAGCATGGTCCTTTACAAAAGCAAAATGTTGTAAGAATTTCCAATAAAGTTCTTCAAATTATTTAATGTTTTTGAAGTAATAATGAAATTAAGCTCTGTTTTCACTTTAGGAGTATTTGTGAAAACCCCCCCATTAAGGGATACCTTCAGATATAAATAGAAATTCCACAAATTAATTGGTTATTGAAAACACTTTAAGCAAAATTAAGTTAAGTCTAATCCCTCGACAATAGACTTCAAACAATACTTATTTAAGAAATACTTCTGTCGATTGTTATTACAAACAATAGATATTCGAAATTCAATTACTTTTTGAATACTTCTAAAGATATGAGATTTTTCTAAAGTATTTATTGATTTCAAATCTTAAATGTTAACTAATAAACAATTAGAGAAAATGGGAACTACACTTCACTGCACACCTCATTTTTCTGACTCTTTAGAACATCCTCTACTTAATTAATGTTCAAGGTGTAATTGAAAATTCTTATATAAAGAATTAAATAACTTAAATAAGAAATATTATCGATTGAGTTATTTCTGTATTAAACTTTATTTTAATTAAATGAAGCTGTACTAGGACAATCCAATACATTAAACACTGGAAAATGATAATTCTTAAATAAGAGATAAACAAAATATAAGTTATTCATAACTTATGCAGTCTCTCTTTAACAATGTCAATGGACCCCTCCCTACCACCACCCCTACCACCATAATCATCATCACCAGCACCACCACCTTGCATACTCTTATTTCAAAATAAATCTGTCTCTCATTAATCTTGGATTTTTAATGATAATAATTGTTTGATTAGTGGGAAATCACCTGCACTTCGATGTCTACCCAACCCATCAAACAAATCACATGAGAAATCTTTTGGAAAACGACACGCAATGCAAGAGATTATAATAATTTGCTTATTATTAGAGGATTCACAACAGAAGAGGTCCCAAACAAATGATTTCAAAAATACTTATTCATGGATTACATAATTAAAAAAATCTCCGACTTTTAACTAACGTAACAAAGAATAGGTTCAAACATATTCTGTTAAAGATTGACGATAGAACTCAAGAATATAATCTCTAATATCGACTTATTTTTAAATAATTTATTAATATTTGAATAATTATTTAAAAATTTGGTTATTGTTGGCTGAGCATATAATTGGTCAAGGTAACTTTTGAAACTCACGTTTCAAGAAGACCATAAGTTATGGTCCATAACTGTCTCCGCCAAAAATTAGTGATCGCAAATGAGAAATTTCTGAGAAATTTTTTAAGAGAAACTTTCTAGAAATTTCTCACTAAAATTTCTCTAATTAAACTCTGTATACCTATGGGATTCTATGGGATTCCCATTATTTTTAATAATAATAAAAAAAATATTATTCTTTAATAATTTCTCCAAGGAAATTTTGTATACCCTATGAGATTCCTATTTTTAATAAAATATAATAATAATTAATAAATAATAATTAATAAATAATAATTAATAAATAATAATTAATAAATAACAATTAATAATGATAGTAAAGTAGAGGACAGATCTAAATAATTAATTGAAAAATCAGAAATGAGAAATGACATCGGTCAGTTTATATAATCAATCATTAAAATGAAGTTTTTAGCAGTTTAGGTTTTCAAATTTAGTATATAACATAGGTTAGTCAAAAAACATGTAATTAGATGGGTCATCATTTATAAATAAATAATTATTAAAATGATTAAAATATTGATTTTTTATTAAGTATTGTTATTAATATTCAATTGGATTCCCATATAAATCCCAAATAAGAATTTATTACTTCTAATAGAAATCCCACATTAAAATCAAATATATGTGGGAATCCCATTGAGAGAAATTTTAGAAAGACTTTCTAGAAACTTTCTAGGGGATTTTCGAAATATGAGAAATTTGCGATCACTACCAAAAATACAACTCAATTATTGTTTAAAAGTTAAAGCCGTGAAAGGTAAGTTTCAAAAGTTGTCCTGATCATTTTATTTGGCTAAATATCAATATAACAAAACAAAATATAAGAACAAAAAATGGGAAAATTTGTAAAAATTGGTAAAATTATCACTAAATTCGAAAATTGTTGAAAATTTAAATTAATTAATAATAATAATATTTTAAGAGCAGGCAATGGATGGCGAAAAGAACCGATTTTAGGGGGAAGGTTGGTAAAAAACCCTAGTGATAAAAATCTTGACAGAACTAGTGCTTATCGATAGACGTTAATGTTTCAAAATCTTAGGAGGTATCCCGGAACCCCCCCCCTTCGTCACCTCTGATTAAAAGACAATTTAATAGTAATTTAACTCTAAATTTATTGATTTCGTAATTTTGATGAAAAGTTTTTAATGAGAAAAACCCGAATTGATTTTACAATCAATGAAACAAAAATCTTTAAAATAAATTTAAAAGTTAACATGGCAATGGGGCAATGGGGCAATGGGGTAATGGGATAATCAAGGTTTCTCTAATATAAATGGAGAATAATTTTAGTCATAAATGGAAAATAATCAACAATTTTGACACCAATTAATAGTTTAAATAACCGTCAATTCATAACCACTTCTGAACGACAAACCAAAGGTCTGTTCAAAACATATTTGTTTGAACTGATCCTTACATTACATTCACTTTTCATTTCACCGGTATTTCAGTGATTTCTTAACGAATCAGTTTTAGATTAACTTTTTATGTCGTAAAGTATTATAATATCTGATAATATATGTATTTCATATAATAATATAATATAATATATATATACAACTGTATTATATAATATTTCAATAAAATGTAATATATTTGATAACATTTAAAGTGATATTAAATTTAAATATCAATAATTAAAACCGAGTTCGGAGACTATATTTCAGAAATATATTACTTTAATTTCGAATAAAAATTGAAATATAGTTTAGATATAATCTCTCAAAAGAATAACAAAGAATTGATTCTGGAATATATGGCAGTGAACTCGCATTTAACTAATATTTACACAAATTTCTGGCAGTGATTTACAGTGTTTTCTATATATTAAGCTTTTCGTTAAGTTTTGGTTCAGTTATTCGCTAAAACTTTTATTAATGAACACAAATAGGACCAGAGATGTGTCGACCGATGCTATTCACTCAAACAATATTATTACTACTTTTCAGTTAATCAGTAATTCGTTTAATTTTTCCTAAATTATTAAGAATTTCGAAGAATAATCTAAATGGAGGTAGTCTTTAGTCTTGTCTTTAGTCTTGTCTTTAGTCTTGTCTTTAGTCTTAGTCTTAGTCTTAGTCTTCAATTTATTTA
>JAQIXI010002054.1:0-11380 GCA_034700165.1 Galumnidae sp. Gr-Ori-00277 | reverse complement strand
AATGAGACACAAATGAGAGTCTCTTTATTTTTATAAAAACATTTATTTTTACCAAATATTAGAAACTATAGAAACCAATGAAAACATTTATGCAATGCTTTCATGGCTTTCATTGTTTTCAAATTTCAATGATTAATGTTTTGGTATTTAATTAAATTTTAATATTTATAAATCAATACATATTTTTAATAATTAATTTTATATAACAAAAACATAAAATGGTTTTTAAGTGTCAAACAAACAGTTATTTAAAAGAGGTATCAATCGTTTAATTAAATTATATTTTAATTTCTTTTGATTTAAATTCAGCACAAATTTAAAGTAATTAAATGTAATTCAAGTGAATTGAAAACAAAGAAAAATCATTTAAAGGGATTCGAAGTAATACTCGACGACACTATTCTTTTTCCTGAAGGCGGAGGACAGGTATGACAGGAATGACAGGAATGACAGGAATATTCAAAAATAAGCCATTATTACGAAAATGTGTTTTTAAGGACTTTTTCAATACCTTTTGGAACAGATTTTCGTTTTTTGAAATTATTTTTATTTTGAGTTTATATCAAATCTAAAAAATTCTTTTTTAATGAATAATAAAAGCCCTCCGATTGTGGAACAATTGATGGCAAAAATGTGGTCAATGTTCGACGCGATGGCAATAATGCCATTCATTTTGTTATTAGCGATACCCCTCTTGAAGTCGGTTCTGAAGTGATGGTAACCATCGACTGGCAGAAGAGGTTTGATCACATGCAACAACATTCAGGACAACATTTAATTACTGCAATCGCTGAACAAACATTCTCTTTGGTGACCACTTCTTGGAATCTCGGAGAAGAGGTGTCATATATAGAGTTAAACATCGATAACATCTCTGAGGAAACTCTCAAACGATTAGAAATGATTGTTAACGAAAAGATAAGATCTTCGATACCCGTTTCGGTACAACTTTTTGATAAAAATGATAAACAACTCGAAGAAGTCAGAAGTAGATTAGAATTACCTGAAGACCAAAACGGACCGATTCGTGTCGTTTCCATTGAAGGCATCGATCGAAACACTTGTTGTGGAACTCATGTCTCAAATTTAAGTCATTTACAGGTTTTTATCGATAAAATCCAATTGAATTTCTAATACTTTTTTTCATTTTTAAAGTCAATTAAATTGCTTTTCACTGAAAAAGGAAAGAAAAATAAAACAAATCTATACTTTTTGTGTGGAAATCGAGTCAACTCTTATTTAGATAAAATCGTTAAAATCGAAAAATCTTTAAATACTTCTCTGAAGTGAGTTTTTAAGTTTTTTTGTAATTTAATTTAATTTAATTTAATTTATAAAAGATGTACTTCTGATGAATTCTTACCAATGATTGAAAAAATGAAGAAATCCCTAAAACTTTCTCAAAAAGTCTGTTATTTTTAGTTCAAATTAAAAACTTTAAGTCATTTATTAATTAAACAAATTTTAGAATTGTTTGAACGCAATGAGAGATTTGGCAAAACTGGAGGGAAAACACTTCTTAAGTTTGAGCCCAAAACCAAAGTTTTATTCGATTCACCGAAAAGAAAGTGATTTTGATTTCGTTACCATTTTTCTCAACGAAATTAAGCCACAGATTAACGACACTCTCGTTGTTATATCAGTGACTGACGACAACACAAATCCCAAGAGTTCCGGTCAATTGGTTATCGCCGGAAACCAACAATTGGTTCAACGATTTATTCCAAAGTAATTCATTTAATAATTTGAAAAATTCTTATTAAATATTTTTATGGCAGAGTTTCCGACTTATTGTCGGCCAAAGGAATGTTTAAGGAGGAAAAGTTCTTGGCTAAAGTCCCAGATCTTTCCAAAAGAGCCAAATTGGATCAAATCATTGAAAATGAATTGAATTCGGATTGAAATCATTTTTCAAAATTAGTTTCCAAAGTATTCCAAATCGGGTTTCAAATCAATTGTCACTAAAAGTCACTAAAAGTTCAAAATAAAAATAAACGCATTTTTTCAAAGTTTTCGTAATTTATTTATTTTTATTATTTATTGTTTTTAATAAAAGTGTTATCTGAGCGACAGTTCAATAGACAGTTAACACATTTTATTTTCGTCACTTTTATTTAAGTATGTTTTCATTTGGATTATGTTTTGCTCTCATTAACTAAATATTAATTAAATATAGTTAATAATAGTAAATATTTTCTTTAATAATTGCAATCAATTAGTTTTTGTTTAAATTTATAAGTTTTTTGATAAAATAAATTACAAAAATAATATTATTTTTTCAAAAAAATGTGTTTTAAATGTTTGAAAATTACAAAACATATCTTCAGCTGAAGAGTTGTTCCAAATGTTCGCCAAATGTTTCTTATATTTAGCGATCGTTTAACTTAAATAAACATTTTATATAAAAAATGTTTAATTAATCAATTAATCAATTAATTAATTAATAATGTCTTCAAAAAAGTTGAAAGTAATTACTATTTATAACCAAAAAATAAGTGTTTGTATGGATGGCATCAAAAGAATTGCTCCGATTTTGATTCGACCCATCGATAAGAAGTTATTCATTGAAACTAAGGATAAGAAAACCACTTTTATTAATAATGAAACCAAATATAAAGTGAAACTCGATTTTACCGAAATATCCCAAACCTATGAAGAAGTGGTTAAGAATATTAAACCTAAGATTGAAGTTAAGGACGAAAAGGATGTGAAGACAAAAATCAAATTCGAGTCAAAACCCTTTAATCTCTTTAAAAGTGAACTAAAATTCAAAAATGAATTCAAAAAAGACAACGATTTGGAACAAGACTTAAAAAAAGACAATTCAGATGTGTTTGAGGGCACTTCCAAACGAACCATAAGTTATGAGGATTTGACCACAAAAAGGAAACGAAACCATTCGTCCACCGATTCTATCAGTGAATCACATTTTTCTTGTAATGACTTCGAAGAGGAGAATAACATTTGTGACAGACATTCAATTTCAGAACCATTGTCTCAAAACTTGACTTCAGATGAATTACAAGAAAATATTGTCATTAATCCTATAGAAGATAATGATGGCAGTGCTTCCAGTTCTTCGTGTAATGAGGACAGGGCTTCCTTTTCTTCATATAATGAGGACAGGGCTTCCCATTCTTCAGATATGACTGATATCTATGATTTTATGCAATTAGAGGCCAAACAATCAGTCAATAGATTTGAACCAAAACTTCGGGAAACAATTTTTAAAATAATTTTAACTCAAATGTCTCTCAAAGAGAAGTTGAAGACCGAATGTGTTTGCAAAGAGTGGCGACAAATACTCGTTTCTCAACAAAAGTCGCTTTTAATCGATTTGAAAATCGGTTATAAATCAAAAACAACTGAAATAATTAACAAAAATACAGTTATTATTAATTGTAAAAAATTAATGAATAGCTCTCATAAACTGATAAATAAATTCCGAAATTTAACAGAAATACAAATATTAAGTAAAAGGAATACAAAAATCAACGAAATTGTGGACCAAATCAGTGAATCAAATCTCTCAAAATTAGAAAGAGTGAAATTCTACGGATCTATTAATCCCGAAGTATTAATTCGTTTTGGTCTCTATTATGGATCTCAACTGACTTCTATTGACATTAATTCTGGTGATTATTGTCTACGAAAAGACGAATTAATTGATTCGAAACTATTTTCAATAAATACAAAAACAATCAGTGCTTACAATAACTTAAAATTAGTTAAATACTGTCCACAACTAAAGGAAGTATTAGATGTGAACATCGATGACATCGACGGACTAAAAGTTATCGGCGATCACTTCAGTAATCAAATAACAAAAATTAGTTTCAGAGAACCAGAATTTCCTGAAAAATATTTGTCGAAAAAGTTTAATATTGAGAAGAGTTTGAAAGAGTTGTCGCGATTGAAACGCTTAGAATATCTCGATTTTTATATTTATAATCACTTTCTTAATGAAGATTTTGGAGCGATTGTCGAGAACTGTCACAATCTTAAAGAACTGCATTTATTTGGTTCTAAATCTCACTTTCAATTAGAACTCTTAAAAGGTTTCAAAAAATTGAAAGTTTTGGGACTTTTCTTCGATTGCGTGAAGAATACAAATCTTTCGTTTTCTTCATTAAATTCACTCGATTTATATGAGTTATGGATGTATTGCGATATTCATTGCGATCAGTTATTAACACTTCTTAAGCGAATGAAAAATCTAAAAACACTTCATATAAAATCCAATAAATGCTGGGATAAAGAGATTCAGTGTTTACTCAAATCAGACAACACTTTGCAAACACTCTATTTGGAGGACGTTTTGATTAATTATAAGACTCTGAAAACAATGATAGAGAGGGCCAACAAATATCCCAAACTTCAGTTCAAAATGTTTAGCGATACCTACGATCCCAAAGAATACGATTCCCTTATTTGCAAAACACTTATTCGAAAAGAGTTCCCCAAAAACCTTACGGTTATCGTTAGCGCCAACAAAGACGACCCCTTTTTGTGAGAAAACCTCATTTAAACTCATTTCTTATTAAACATAAAAAACAAAACAATTATTTTATTCAATAAATTTTAAAATGGAAACCAAATTCAATGTTTATCTTTGGTTACTATTTATGGTATAATTGGTCGACAAAAATATAAACTTTTTTTATGTAAAATAAAGAATTATTAATATTTTTACCTCAAATTATTTCAATGAAGAAATCATACAAAAGATTTGTTTTGAATCTCGTCTTTTGAATTCATTTTATTATTATTTTTATATTATTCATATAATTATTATTAACAGACAATTATTTTGATGATTATATTTTGTTTTCTTATTTTCATTTAATAAATCGTTTGAAATAAATTGTTTTTTTTTCTAAAAAATTTTCAAAAAGTATCTGAAAAAATGAATTTCATTGAGTTATCGTTTGATATCATTCACTAAACAAAGCTTGAGACCACTTTTATCCCTTTAAAGTTTATCCAATATTCTGTTCGCAAAGTTCTATAAATCGATTAATAAATTAAAAATTTAAAATCATAGAATGGGTTCACTAATAAATATTCAAAATTTACTTAATATAACAAAAATTCTTAATTTATTCTCAATTTTAACGAAAACATGATTTTAAAGGTTTTTTTAAATAATTTGAATGATTGAGAAAATCACGGAATTTGAAGGTTTGTCATAATATCGCGAACCGCCAAAAAGATGCCGCCAAAAGAATCGCCTCCTTTTCAGTAAAAATTAGTTAATTGAATGTAAATTAATATTAATTATAAGATTACCCTGAAATTCTGCGAATCGCTTTAACATTGTGTTGATAACAGTGAGTGCCGGAGACTGAGAGTAAGTGTTGTCGCGTCCAAAACCCGCCACTTGTATAGAGTTTGTATTCATATCATAAACGAAGGGCACAATCAAAGTAAGCGGTTCTGCATTCATATTATGTCCCGGAATAGGCATTCGAGTGAATTGTAACTAATGTAACACAAATAAAGTCAAACAAATGTTTAATACAATTATTTAAAAACAATTAAAGGAATAACTGACAAATATAAGCATTTTGTTCTTGAACATTAAACAGGCAGACATTCCCGGCGGTCCTATCGATGGCGCCGCCGGAGGAATAGTTAAGCACCACTGAAGCGACCACTTTAGTGACCGGTCCGGCAACTGTTCCGATGAATAACATTTGAATAAAACGTTTCAAATAATTAGTATAAATACCAGTTCTAAACGCATTAATTGAATGCAATCCTTTAGTATTTTGATGGGAGCGTTCAATATTCGTATGTACGCTAAAAATGCATTCGGTTTAAAGGGAGCGCAAACCACCTAAACATTAATAGTTAGGACACAAATTATTATTTTATACACAAATTATTTCGTTTACTTTTGTTTCAAAAAATTGTTGCAAAATTTCCAACTCTTCTCGAGGCCAATGAAGTTCAGGTAAGGGCGCGATCTTTAAGTGTAATGACTGAACAAATGTTTCATTAGTTAAAAGAAAATTAGTTTTGAAGAAATGATTGAAACCTGCATTGAAGTCAAGTCAAGACTTATTTTGAATTGCATCGTCTCATTCTTGAATTGAATAACTCCGGGCTCTGCCGACAGCACTAATTGGAACTGAAAATAAACAAACAATTATTGAATTGAATTTGTTTGGAAGGGCTCACATTGTCGTCCTGTTGTACCACTCGTTGTAAATGTCTTTTCATGAAAACACATCCGAGAAATCTCTCGATTTGTGACATCGCGTAAAAAACACTATTATTGGCACCGCTCTGAATATTATCGATATTAGGATTTGGTCGACACATCATATCAAAACCCTGAGGTGTTAAAAGAGTCGGCACCGCTGCGGCCCACGGCCTCTGAGGTAAAACACGGGCTGATGACATGGGAGCACCACTACTGTGAATCATATTTCCCGAATGGTGTTGACTACCGGTTAAGGTTTGAGGACTCGAAATATTTGATAACAAATGTGTTTGACTTATGCCCGGACTTTGAGACGGACCGATAGAACGCGGAGAGGGACGCGGCAGAGATGGACTTCCTGGCCATACATTCGGTGCCGGAGAGGGCATCGATAAATTAGATGTCGGGATATTGGGTGCGGCAAACGGAGAACCAATCGCTGAATCGAGAACTGATTGCGAAGGATTACCCGAAAGGTATTGAGAGGCCGGAGACTGAGAATGGAATTGATTTGAAGCGGAGGGGGAAGGAGTCGGAAGAAATGAGGGCGAGGGGGCGTGCAATGGATTCATCGGAGAGTTCACACCAAACAGATTTGCGGGCGAGTGATCCGGTACTGCCATTGATGGCGACGGCACCACTTGATTCGAAGAGCTAACCGGATGACCGGGCATTCCATGAGAAGGGGGTGACGCTAAAGGGAATGTGCCGGGAGAGGACGTAAATCCTGATTGAGATAAAACTGAAGTGTGAGGGGAAGTGGGTGTGTGAGGGTTAGAACCCTGGGATCCCATCGGATGTCCGATTTGTCGACCAGTTGATGAATTGGCCTCGTTTATATTCTTAGAAGGAGAGGCTGTTTTAATTTGTGAAGTGCTATACAAATATGATTCAACGGAATCTATTTGAGTCATAGGAGAGGGAGGGTTGTCGTCTTCAGTTTGAGACAAACGCCTCATTTGAGAAGTTTTGTCAACAAATTTGTTTAAAAATGCCTGAAATGTTTCAAATTATTCATAAAATATTAATTAAATGACCAAACCTTTAATCCTTGAATTGGTGTCAACTCTTCCATAACTTTCATTTTGTCGAATAAACTGAGAGCGCCGTCGCGTATGGCTATAGTGTTGTCCGCATAAAGAATAATATCCAAACAATATCTGAACAAATAATTAATTATTAAATTAATTAAAAAAGAAAATGAATGAAATTAAATGATTTCTCACATATTTCTGTAAATTATGCGAATATGAGTCGAAGACTGAGGAATAATACAAAACACCTGAACCGGTAGTTGTGGTCTACTATTGATTATTCCAAGCATTGGAATTCCACTCAAACATTGAATAGTCAACAATGGATTTAATGTATAATTTAAAACATGAATCAATTGAATGATAGACAAGTGTTGATTAAACTCATGTTGAAGTTGAGTGCCGACCATTATATGAGGGTTGGCGTCAGATAACGCCTGTCCTACGACTCCAAAACAAAGTTGAAATCGTTTTTCCGTTGATTTCCAATATATTGTGACCTAATTTGAAATAATTAATTAATATTTAGTATAAAATACTTAATTGTAAAGAGTTTACAATAAAAGTTTTGTTAATTCCGTAACCAATTATTAACTTCTTATAAGTAAATGATTTTAAGTCGAAAAGAGTTCCGTTTAACTGATTATTTGTTTGAAGATTTTGTGCGAAATTTCTGATAATAAAATAAAGTCTTGCGATTGCCGTCCAATCATTTAATAATTCGTCGACCATTTTAGTGACATATGTTTGAGAACCACTCGCATAATCGTAGGGCAAAGTAACGACACGTCGGGATCCGTGTTCTTTGGCGGCCAAAGTTTGAAGGGGAGGATTACAAAAAGCAAAGACTACATTCCATATTTTATTGCCCTTTCCATGGAGTCGAATAGAACAGCTCAGAGTATCGTTTTGAAGACATTCTGTATAAGATTCGGGACACGACTGACACTCACAAAACTTGACGATATCAATAACATGAGAATAACCGTCAGAGTCCTGAAGCACCTGATGACAAATCGATCGTTTGTGAAGTTCACTCGATAACGAACTGTAGGCTAACTTTTCTTCACAAAAACTGACGACATGAGCCAATTCCGGAATATAATATCCAGTATTACTCATTCTCAGCATTTTATTGGTCTCATTCTGAGTGATTGAACACATTTTTCTTTTACCGTTTTTATCACAACTGTCTTCAGATGTGAAGGAATGCCTCAAAATATTAGAAATGTCGAGTCGAAGCGCTTTATTTATTTGGAGATAAGGTTTCGGTAAATCGATATCAAACTGATTGTTAGAGTCTTCGGTTGGGGTCGAAACTTGAGATATATATAAAAGGAAATAATCGATTTGTAATTCATTTTCCGATTTGTTTTCATCAAAAATAGTAACCAAACAATTGTTGTGATGTTTACTAAATCGATAGAAAAGTTTCGAAGACTTTATAGACAAAAATGGATGAGAATATGAGTTTGGAAATGGAAGGCTTTCCATCACATGAACCGGAAGAGATTCTACTGTTTTCTTACATCTCTCTCTCGTTAACCAAACTCTCAACTGATGGATGAGTCCAATAATTTTTGGCGAATTCTTGTTTATAACGCTTTGAATTTCATCAACAATAGAACATTCTTCGAATTGAGGGATATGTACCAGAAAGTGTCCGGTAAGTGTGTCCACAGATATAAGAAGTCGTTCAGAAGTCATACAGGGCTGAAGAAACGAAACCTGAAGTACTGACGGCGAACCAGAAAGAAGTGATTTTCCGACACTTTTCTCATCGAATTCTTTCTTCAATTGAATTAATTTGTGTTTCGCTCTTTCGTAAGTCGTTTGAATCAAAATCTTCTCAATTGAAAAATAATCGGATTTTATTGCCTGATATGTTTGAAGAGCCTCTTTAGCGCCCAACTCTGGGAAATGAATCACTTGAAGAGGTCGAGTCGGTTCACTCGAATCGATTTCAACACAAAGTCTAAATCCTTTGTCATCTCTATTGTGTTCTCTCCAATAGGAGAGTAATAAACGATTTCCCGGAGAATATTCGTCGATACGAATGAAATCATCCAAACGTTCGCGACATAACCGGAAGGCCTGTGCCTGAAGTACTTCCAGTTGAAGACTCAGACAAAACGAATGCAATGTATTGTAGGCATCAATCAATGGCCGCGAGTTATCAGTAAGTCTTGTCTGAACCAATTGTTGCAAATAAATGATTTGTTGTGGATGAATCAGATCTCTTCCTTCACCCGTTTCCTTGTCTTCAACCAAAATGTCGACATTCAATACTCTCCACGGAAGGGATGGAATGTCACCCATTAGTGTAAGGGATAACTCGAATTCGTGATCTACTCTGAAGGTGACTCTTCCCGATTCGATCTTCAAATTTCTCATTTGTGAGGGAAGGGATGTCGTAACCAAACGCTGTTGTATTATATGATTCAAATGAAGTAAAGTTGTCTTTCTATCAGCGCTTGAGATGGGGTCGGGAGGAACGATACGGTCCCGAATTATTGTCGGGAGTCGACAATAAGTGCCTAAAGTCAGTACTTCGACCGCTGACGGCAACTGAAAACTGGGTAAACGTGCGGACACTAACGACTCTCTCGCCATCTTTGATAAGATATCCGCTGATTCTATGAATAGACTCGACTGACGATCTAAAAACTGAACAATTGTCGCACATTTGTCCACTTTTGATGCACTTCCGGCCCATTTTACGAGAGCTAAAAGTCTGACAAAGAGTTGTCGACTACGACTCGCAAACGACACGATTTCTATCTTTCTCTCCATATCTGTCTTTCGCGGCAACAAATCGGCCAAAACTGTCAATTCGTGGTAAGTCTTTTGCACTGCAAACTCAATGAGTCGACTCAAAGGCACAGTCGGCGAACTCTGGAACTCATTGATCACCGGAACGATTGCCGATTGCATTACCATTGGATTCATTGCAGACATTTTTCAAGACTTTTACGTCAATTTTCTTCAATTTTTACATTTACTTAAATCGTTAAACTATTTAATGTTTGTTTAATTAATGGATATATAGTTATCCACTAATTATAACTAATATTCATTAAATGTCATCAAATCTTTAAATTATAATCAAATGTCAATAAAAATATTAATTTAAATCTATTCTAAACTCATTTCAATAAACATTGAAAAAACAAATTATCTGTTCATAAATAACGTAATAAATCAAAATTTAACCCTTTGTTTGGTATAAATTAGAGTCCAAAACATCTAAAGTTTAGATTCTAAAGCATTTTCAAAACCCGAACCCATCCGAACCCGAAAATAGGCCCTAAAATGTTTTCATAACAAATTCTGATGTAAAGCAGAAATGGGTTTAATTTTACATCAATTAATTGTTTGTTCCCTATATTTAAATAAAAGATTTAGAAAATATAAAATTGAAGAATCAGTTTATTCTTTATTAGAGAGGAATTACATTTAGTAATAATTAAGTTCTAATCTGTAGTTATTTTAAATTATATTTACTTCAAAATGAGTTTATTTGATAACAAGTTTAGTTTAGTTCAGTTTAGTTTCATTTCCATCCCTGTGTTTGAAAGTTTCGGTTGCCTTCAGTTCTTTTAAAATCGCGATATTTTTTAAGCAAATTTTGTTTTGTCTTTTTAGCGATTTTTTCAATAACTGGTAATAAAGGGGTTGAGTTTGCATTTGATTCTATCAATGTTTTTATGTCTGGATTTGACTTCAAAATGTATTCCAATGGAAATTCCGATATTTCCCGGATTAGTCCCATATCTGTTTCGGATGGCATCAAATCGATGAATGGCATCATATCTTTACTTTCGATTCTAAAGAGAATTACAGATAAATACAACTTTACTTTTAAATAAGTTTTTAATTAATTTAACAAAAAATTATTATATAATTATTTTTTTAGAACTTAAATCAAATAAAAGTTATTTATTAAAGTTTTCATAACAATAGAGTTAAGAAATACAGTTCATACACCAGTATAATACATACCCAATATAATACTTTAACCAGTATTGTACCTAGATTTTCTAAACCCAAACCACTTCCATAGAGTCTAATGTTAAAAATGACCAAGTATAATACCTTCCAGTATAATACTTGAACGCTTATTATACCTCATTATATG
>JAQIXI010002053.1:0-11380 GCA_034700165.1 Galumnidae sp. Gr-Ori-00277 | reverse complement strand
ACTTGATCAAAAGTAATATTTTGGAATAACTTATACTAACTTAGAATTCTATAAAAATGAATATCCTGGAGAACTAAAATAAGCAAGATAATATTTTTATTTCGATAAATATTTTTGCTTTATTTTTGAATAATGATTATAAATTAGCATGGTAACTTATTTTTTTTGAATTATAAGATCTAAGCAAATATAAGACATTGTGCTATAGAATATATTAAATAACCTAGCAAAATTACCCAATATTGCCCAAAAAAGTGGAAACTTTATTTTAATTTGAAACCAAGATTAATCACTCGAATCTAAATCTATTTATATATATGCAATACGTTAACACAATTATTATGAAATAATGACTAACTGAAACTGAAAGGACTGGATCATTTTTTCAATCAAATGATTTTTATAATCTATTAAATCCAAACCATTAGTTTTCAGCTTTTGTTTTATGGTATTTACAATAAGGACAACACATTTTTTTTGGACGATTCGTTTCAAAATTATTATATGTTCTGTGCTTTTGTTCAGTGGTTTATGTTAACATAATGTATACTTGGTAATCCTACAATTAGTAAAGCTGTTAACGAGCCATATTCAAAACTCTATTGTTTTATGAATATCCAAAAACATAGAATTAATGATAAAATTCTTTGGAAAATACAGAACTTTATTGAGAAACTGAGCGAACCTGAAATCGAGTTCTATTGCTATGAATCATAGCAATGAATAGCCTATGATTTGTTTCCTATGAATAGCTATGAGTTCTATCAATACCTATACATCGCTGGCAGTAATTGCTCTCCATTAATGAATTTATTTAAATAAATAATTATTATATATTCTGAATCAATATTTATTTTAGAGAAAATTTAAAATGTTTATTTCAACTTTTATACTTGAACAATTATAAAGTTGACTCACTTTTATACTTGTTCAAATATTGACTTAATTAGAATTTTAAAAGTAGAGGATTATCTTCAAACTATTTTGACCGTAAAATATATATTACCTAGATAATGGATGCGCGTCTATTGAGGGTCATTCTCAAAGAAAAACTATTGTCAACTATTTTAAGATTTAATAAAAACTGTATTTTAATAGTTTTTATTGACTATTTATTATCATTTTTGTCTTTTAAAACCTTTTCTTAATATTATATTAACAATTTTAAGCAAGGAAATTTTCTATTCTCCAAATTTAATCGAATTTTGGCTAAAAAAATTATATTCGTATTTTGTTTTGAGTAATGGAATTATATTTACAAAACTCATATTAAAATATCATTTGAAGTTAAACTTAGGGCTCATTTATTATTTATTTAAACATTTAATAAAATATTGATAATGTTTTAGCGCAATAAATGTTTAAACTCATAAATATTTCAAATAAATCTGAGCAAGGCAAAATATTTTCTATTAAAATTATGAATAGTAGTATATCTCATAATTTTTTTAGTGAATATATAACTATTTATCTATTTTTGTTACTTTTAAACAAATATTCTGAGGAAATAAAAAACTAGACAAATTTAACAAATAAATAACAAAAGGTTTTTTGCAATCATTTCTTATACAAACACCTAATAAGCATTTCATCAAATAATAAAGTTGCTTATATAAAATTTAAGCTCATTTGATATTTTTAATCTATATGTTAGTAAAATTTAGTAAAACACATGTATAAGTCTACTAAATAATTAATACATAGTAAAAAGTATTCTGCATTTGCCTTATAATGAATTCATTAAATTGAATGTATTTTTAAAATATTTTTCAAAAATTACAGTTTAATAACATTCAAAAGCTGAGCTCTCTCTCTCTCTCTCTCTCTCTCTCTCTCTCTCTCTCTCTCTCCCTCCCACACGCACACACACAAAGATGTTCTTACTGAATCTAAAAATAAAATACCAAGTTTCTTTTTTGAAAAGAGAGATATACAATTATAGTGAAATTCTAATTCACGAATAATGAGTGAAGTCATTTGAATAAAGATCAGGAAAATTAGTATTCTCTAAAAATGACAAAATTTTAGTTTAACTAAGGGACCAATTTTCTGCTTGGTTAAGTGTAAAAGTTTCTTTTGAATTGTTAAAAAACGATAAGGATCTAGTTACCATCAATCTTATTATTGAAGTTAACAATTGACCAAGGACACAGAGAGAAATACAATACACTCTCTTTAATAACACTAATGGGAATAAATTATGCAAATCGATCTTGTTAATTAAAATTATTCTAATTACGTCAACCGTTTAATTAGTCAAGATCATTTATCTCAAATAATGATCACAAACAGATTAACAATTGACTATAAGGAAGAAAAGAAACATGCTCATTTACATTTATTTCTTATAGAATTAAACTATAGCCACAATATTGAGGAAGAGAGACTAAGCAAGGCAAATTTACTTTTTTAATTAATTTTAGTTTTTTGGTACATAAAATCCGGAATATATTTAAACACAAAATTACTGTTAAAAAGTGTTGACAAATAAAATGAAATAATCATAAAATAATAATAAAATCTTAAATAACAATAAACTTAGAAAAATACAATTAGAGAAAGAAATTGTTTCACTCAGGGATAGCCAATAGGGGGTAAAATAGGGGGTTTATTTATAGCAGTTGATTTCAAAATGTTTTGGATAAAAAATATTTTCATATAAACTGTAATTTAATGTATTAATAAAATAAAGTTAAAATTTAAAATAATTTTTACTTTAAATGGTTTTACACTTGAGTGCTATCTTTTATCAATATAAAATATAGAAAAAAATGGAATTATTCAGAAACCCCCTCCAAGAATAAAATTTTTGGAAAGTATCAAGTTAAAAATTAAAATTCTTTATAATTATAATTATAAGTTTTTTAATCAAAATATATTAACACAAAAGGTCTGGTTATGAGACCACCGTTGGCTATCCCTGGTTAAACTCATTTTAAAAGTTAGAAAAAGGGGACGACTATAAAGAATTGCGTCAAATCTGATGCCAAATAACAATAATAATAAACACTTATTTTGTCGCCGAAAAAAAATTAAACGACAAATATATAGAAATTTCAACAAAATTACTGTTAAAATGAATAAATAAAATCCTGGACTCAAATATTGCTTCCGAGGAAATAACCCGAGAGAATGACATTCGTTGACGAAATTGATAAATAAAAAGGATTCTGGTATTAAAAAGACATATATTAAATTAGGAACTTTTATGCTCACAAGTAGTGCATTAATAAATAAAACTTTATTTCAAAAGTTAACATGGTTAAGTTAGTGTCAATTACCTAAACGAAACTAGATTAATATATAAGGAATTTTATCAAGAATTTGACCAGAATTACCTAGTGGCCTGTATAATAAATTCGTATAATTATAATTATCGAGGGAAAAGAGAGTTTTCTGATAATTGAGAATTGATGAGAATATTGTTGAGTCCATGTTGTGAAATTTAATCACCTTGCTACTCTTGAAAAATAATATATTTCGATCACTACTTACTTCACTTCTATTGACTTTTCTTAACAGTTCTCTCATTTTGAATATAAAATATAAGTTTATGAATCTTTTACTTATATTACCAAACTATTAATATTACCATGCTTATAATAAATGGCTATCAAAATTAAAGTTTAGTTTTTATTTTACAAATACTAGATTAAATAATTACAAATCTATCTAGATAAAATTAGAAATTAAGTAATTCTTATTTCTTCGTCATTTTAATCGAAATTATCATAAAATTCAAATGACCTTGCTTTAAATCTTTATAATAAATATTCAAATTCTAAGAGTTATCTAAAATATTCTTGAATATATTAAATTTGAATAATAAATTACCAAGATAAGATTTTCTGAAATTTCTATTAGAATATATTTAACAAAAAATCTGTTATTACACTAATAATATCAGAAAATAATCTGAAAACTAATAAAATTCGCCAAAACTTCAATTATTTGGAGAGACGTCTGTGCCGTTTCATATAAGTCCTGTGCACTGATTGGTGCAGAAATCGTTCTAATCTGACACATCGTTACAACACATTTACGTATTGTTTGCGATAAATAAAAGTTACGCCAAAAGAGAGAGAAAAAACTTTTTCACTGAACTCTTTCCCACTATTCGTTTGGCATTTCTTCGCTCTCTCTCTCTCTCTCTCTCTCTCTCTCTCTCTCTCTCTCTCCTCTCCTCTCCTCTCTTCTATTTACTCACTCAAACATCCCTTTCTATATCGAAAAGGGCTAACCATTAAAAGACAGCTCTGGTTCTACTCTTAATAGAGTATGTGTCAGAATATTCTGTCTATAAGAGAGTCATATAAGAGCACAACCACTGGTTTGGCGACCAGTTCATCTTAACGGCGGTCCTGAACACTGTCTGATCTGTTGATGAGTACTGTTTGTGCAATTTGGTTGCTTGGTGAAAAATAATAAAAGTTCTTATAAATAATTCACATTCAGAGGAAAAGGGTAACTCTTATCTGTTTTTTCTTATAATTTATCTTGGTCAAATTTCAAGAATGTGTGGGCAAATTAATTCTCAGATAAATTTTTTGTTAAATCATTAAATTAAACTAGCATGTAATTTAATGTAATCTTTGACATTTCATTTTGAAATAAGTTTTTATTCTTGAGTTTTCAACTTTTGTGACGTCTTTACAGAATATTCTGTGTGTTATTTGAGCTCTGATTTGGAATAATTTCCAGTTTTTATGAGAATTCGATTCCAGATTATATCCTTATGGAATATACTTTTAATCTTGTTCAATTTGTAAATAAAATTATAGAATTACCTATAATTTTGATTTTGAATTAAACATTATTAGAAAAACATTTTTTATTTCTTAATTCAAGCTTGGTCAAAAATATTTTTATTAATATAGTAAAACCTTTAAGACTGCAATTAGTTATATTTTTCATTAGACTATTATTAATAAAAGACCAAGTATATAGTTTTGGCATTCAAGTTTACGGTTCATATTTTTCAATGATTTTATTAAACAAATCTATATTTAAAAAAAATTTAAAAAGTATCTAGGATTGTTTAAAAAACAATCATTTCTCGATATAAGCTAATGGTATTTATGATAATTTTAATTTAGTTCTTTTATTTAACTTAATTTGATATAAACCAAAACTTAAGCCAAATTAAATCAAAGTCTTTATAATTTGAGTGAAATTTGATATAAACAAATAACAAAAAAAAGTATTTAATAAAATAAAATAAAATCACATAAAATTGTGACAAAAGGATGAATAGTTTTTTTTTATTAGATTTAATACAAAAATAGTACGAATATAATAGACTATAATAAAAGGTTCGTTGAATCAAATACTAATTTATTTAGGAAACAGAATTCAAAACAACTACTTTATTGAAATATTCAGTATTTTATAGGATATAAACTTTAGAATTAACATCAATAATAAAGACAGATATATAAATAGTTTAAACTTTAAACCTTCAGTTCACAGAAAATAACTGATTTTTAAATTAATGTTTTCAAAACATATTTCAATAAAACGTTTTTCATTTCCTTATTTAAGTCAAATTTTATTTTTAAAAAATTTATTAATATTTGGTTTATATCGAGGACTTATTGTATTTCCAAAAAATACTTTTTTAAAATTATTTAATAAGAATTGGGTAAAGTAGAAACCCTGATAATAAAAAAATGATAAATATTATGGTACTCAACTTAGTGAATAGAACAGAAAATTCAATTTTTAAGAAATTCATTTAAAATAAAATTTATTTTCGAATATATATTTATTTGATCAAAAGTTTCATAAACTGTAATTTTATTACTAGATTATAATAAATATCAATGATATCAAATAATTAAAGTTATGGCATATGCAGAACACAAGATGTTTTTTAATCTATTAAAAATCATCTTAATAAAAAGAAAATTTGAAAAAATCAAATTTTTAATTGAGAATAATACAGCCTTAATTACAATAGATTTCTATAATTTAGAAACCCACCAAATTTATCTAGAATATTCATGAGAAAAGGAAGAGAATCAGATTTTGGCTCCACCCACATCACGTTTTAATTATTAGCTAATTAAAAGTATTCATTTTAAAACAACAGATTAATTAAATACATTTGGAAGCAATGCTCTCAGAAGAGCCTCAGAAGAGCCTGAATTAAAAGTTTTATGAAATTATATTTGTATAACTTTTATCACAATTTTAATAACCCAGATAATTCATCAGGGTTTTTAATGAAATAGAACATTCTTTGCTGACCACTAACCTATAGCGCTCTAAAACAATCTTGTCAATATTTCGTAAACAAATAAGTACCCATAATAATTAGCTTCAATTAGAAAAACCTAATCCCAGATCATATTTTGAGCTAATTTTGATTTTAGTATTTGTAGTATTTCTATATCACTACCCATTTAAAGCCAGTTCGCTGTCAATAGAGATTAAACACGAGTATTAGTCCAATGCTCATCACATCCACACACATAGAGTATTCTGTTGACGTCGCACAGAATAAACTCAAGAATCACTCCTATAGCCACTCACACATAGATATATACACATTCCGTTTATATATAAATATATGTAACTATATATTCGATCTTATATACGATACTTACCGCAAACAGTTGTCTCTCAGAGCAGAGCACAGCCTATTCCTCGACGGCTCAGACAGTGGAAACCTGTATACTCTTGTAATAAACTACTTATCAATCTCTTTGACAAATAAATTGAAAGTTAACTTCAATTTCTTTGCGATGAAATAAAATTTGTTTTTTTAGTGATTGATATTTGACTCCAAAGAAGAAAATTTCGGAAAAATTACAAATTATTAATAAATAACACTTTTTTTGTTGAAATAATGTGTAAACTAATGGCAAATAGTTTTGTGACATCACTTACATTAATAGTAATAGTACTGAACCGGCAATTGTTAATAACCGGAGCCGACCTCAGAGTTGACGAGTGTTCCAGAATTTTAAAGAATCATAATATTAATAATAATGTCTTAAACACAACGAACAAAAGTAAGTTTTAATCTTGTCAATTTTTTCACTTTAACTTTTTATTATAAACTGTAATATAAACAATAAGTTTAGCAATAGTTTATGAAATTTAACTTGTTAAGTTTATTGGCTCATTTGTTCCTTAATTTTTTCATTTGAAACATAAGTGAATAACAAATTAATCACAAAATCTAAAAATAAATTAAATCCAAATTCATATTCAAATTTTTATCTAAATGAATTCATCTTGTCCATTTTATTATTAAAAACTGTAATATAAACAAGTTTGATTTTAGTAATATTTAAATTGAACTTGTTTTAGCTATTTGGACCTTTTTCCGTTCATTTTCTATTTAAAGAATTTTACCATATTTTTTAATTTACAAATCTTAACAAGATAAAATCTAATTAATAATTGGCCAGTAGACATTACAAAAATAAAGATTAAATAAAGTCTGCCATGCTCAAATAATCACTAACATTGAATATTCATCAGTAAAAGTCAATTCTGATAAAATACAATGTAAAAATTCTACTCACTAATAAACTAGGTCACATTGAAAACTAATTAAGCACTTAATTAACTAGCAATTAATCAATATTCAATTGAAGAGTGTATAGTAAATATTTGTCTGACAAATCAAATAACTAACTAAGTGTACTTGCAAATTGTTGACAGTGCAATAACGTTGCAAAAAGTGAAATTTAAACACTAAACTTGTCAGTGAAAAATTCCAATCAAATCCCAGCAAAAATAAGAAGAAAAATCAAAATCATTGAAAACTTTTCAATTAAATTTTTCGACATTTTATAGCTTAAAGGCATCACATAATTACTGGTTATTTACTCACTTCACTTTATTTAAAAGTTAATTTTATCATGGTGATGTGCAAGCTAGAATATACTATTTAGTTTTTGTTTCATGATCAAATTAATAAACTTTTATTTTTATATTTAAACAAGGCTAATTTACTGTAAACTTTATGAAAATTCCATTCAAATATAAACTTTACTTGATGAGTTTTTACATGCTTCTTTCAACCATCTTGGTAGCTGTATGCAAGCAATTTAATTCTGTATATTTGCCAATTGTCTATTGACCAAGATTGAAAAGCGAAGTGTTGTCGTCCAATAGTGATTTGACGTATAAAATGAACTGACCTTTAATATAACAAATGTGAGACAAACAATAATCTTATCAAGTTGATTATTTCCCACTAGGAGAAAGGCTTTTCTAATCAATCACCTTGGCAAGATTAATAAGAAAACAATTGAAATATTTGAATTGAGGTCATTTGAATACTCATATTTTTTACGAGTATTTGTTTTATCGACTTTTCTGTTGAAAAACAATTTTATTAAAATTTCTAATATTTTATTCAAAAAATGTTTTTTCGATTTTAAACTTTAATATTGATTCCAATAAAGTCAACCTAAAAGAATGAGCTTGGCAAAAAAAAGAGAATTCCAATATCGAACATCTATATAAAACATTGCTCCAAGCTTATTTACTTAAATAGAGCAAGAAATGGCAATTTTATTAAAATTTTTCCCAAGTTAACTTATTCAGATTAAAAAGAAGAGCCTTTGAAATTTCTTTAAGAATTATTAATATCTTGCAACTTATGGGGAAAATTCATTCACGTAGGTTGTTAAATTTATTACGCTAGAATAAGTTTAAATAAATAGGATCTAGATAAATTAATATATTTTCTCCGAAAAATCGGAGTAAACATATTTATTATTAATCTTACAGATTACATTTAATATCTTATCTTGAACATTTAAAAATATTTTTTAATTTTTTTCTTTATATAAATTGATAATAAGTAATATTTTCTTAAATTTCTATTATATTCATAATATAAAGAAGTTAAATGAAAGAGTGCAAAAAATTATGCAAGTTGAAAACCCATGAAATTCCGGGCTTATCTTAAACTTGTGGCCACTTTGGGATAAACTCCACATTCATTTAATGTATCAAATTGTAATAATTTAATTTAATATAAACAATAAATGTCTTTAATTCAATAAAAGAAACAAAAGAAAAACTCAACAAGTTATATAAATTAACTTATTTAATTTACTAATAAAATTTAGTATAACAATTTAGTTCAATATTACCCAGGAGAATTAATCATAATTAGAGCCATACAAATAAGAAATTTAAATCAATTTGAAATGTTGTGAATAAAGACCTTAATAATTATACAAATTGGTCATTTACAAATTTAATCAAGCAACTAATTTAGAATATTTGCATTTCTTATAAGAATTTTCTTATAACAAAAGTATAATAAATATTCAAAAAATAATATTAAAATAAAGTGAAGCTATTTATTCAAAATAGGGTGACCATCTAAAATTCCCTAGAGTCTTTTGGTTTTCATAGATACAAACCTAGTGGTTAACTTTAATCTTAATTGAAAATATTAATCATAACTTTTTGTTAAAATAATATTCATTAAAATTATAATAAATATTCTTAAAAGTTAGTCATTCAAAGTAAATATATTTATAAAATACCAAGAATATAGTACTAACATGGCTAATGGTTTTATTTCGAATTTTTATTATAATTTTGATTGAATTTTTTTTTAATTTTTTATGAAATCTGAGTATTCAATAAAAAATAAATGAATGTTTGTGATCTTGTAAAGTATATTATCAGAAAAACTTGGACCTAGTTAATTTATTTTCTAGAAAGGTTTTAATATTTATATCCAGGGTGAACCATCTAGTATTACATTTTAAATTGACTTATATTTTAAATTTTGATTCATATGAAAAATTTTAGGAAATAACTAAAATATTTAAATTAAACTAGGTAATATAAAAAATTAAAATATAAAAACTGTAACAAAATATTCCATATTTTTATAAATAAATAATTTAATATTCAAGTACTATTTTTATTTTTACCAAGATAAATACTTTAATTTTAGAAAAACTCCATAATCCATCCAAGATAATTTACATCTGAATCCATTAAGTAAATCTCATTAAATTTTCATGCAATTTCCAAGAATAGCTATTAATATTAATAGAAAGATAATAATTCATACAAATCTCATTTATTTTAAAAGACAAATTAACTATACTAGATAATTTCCTATTTCAAGATTTGTTTCCGATTAAAGTCAACTAATAATCAAAGAAAAAGAAAATAAGAATTTAAAAGAATTTCTAAAACATTAGAGAAAAATATTACACAAAATTCAGACCTCTTTTAGTAATTCTAATGTTAAACAAATGGACAGAAAATTTCAATTAATTATAAGAATAAGAATAAGATTAAGAAATTTTAATCTAATTATCAGATATTCATTAAATACTCATTAGATTTATTCCTTCCATTCCTTAAGGAATAGCCTTTAATTACTTAAATGGAAATTCTTATTCTCCAAATGATTCTCAAAAACCTATAAATTAATGTATCTTGCTAATTAGCGGTCACAATTCAATGTTATTCCGTTTAAATGAAACCCAGACAACAATGAGCTTGTCTAATTTTTTGAACTTTTTACTTTCTTAAGTTCTACGCAAGCTAATTAGCAATAAGCCTCTTTTTAATAATGTCAAATTAAAGTAGCTTGCTAATAGAATCAAATCACCTAATAGGATTAACTTGACACAAAAACAATAAATTATGGTTTCTTGGTAATTTAAAAATTTTAATTTTAAACTAGGTAAATTTTACAGTCTTATATTAAAGAAATTTTATCTGAAACAATATTATAAAATTATTAAATTAACAATGTAATTTTTAATATAAAGTTTCCTTTAGATTCCTTA
This sequence comes from Galumnidae sp. Gr-Ori-00277, assembly GCA_034700165.1. Classification (NCBI taxonomy): domain Eukaryota; kingdom Metazoa; phylum Arthropoda; class Arachnida; order Sarcoptiformes; family Galumnidae; species Galumnidae sp. Gr-Ori-00277. Next base: position 590 of record JAQIXI010002053.1, on the reverse strand, counting down.
AGAATTTTATATATGACCCTACTTCAAATGAACAGCATATTTTCTCAAACAATTTTCATTAACTAAGAGCCCATTAGTTATTAAATGTTAAGACTTTTGGTTTTGGTTTTCCGTTTGACTCTCAGTTTAATCATTGAATATAAGATTAAATAATATTTTCTTCACTTAATCTTTATTAATGAGTCACTAATCTTTTGCCCCTAACAACACATTTGAACTAACATTTTGACAAGATCATTTTTATTTTTTTATTCCAGACGTCTGGGAATTATATATATATTTATTCAATATCACCTACGCACGCTTAAATAATAACTTGTTAATAAAAACTTTTTTTTTATCAGAATAGGTAATAGCACTGCAAAAATTGTGAATCATTTATAAATTAGCTAGTAACAATATCTCATATTTAAATATGAATAATTGAACATTATATTAATAACTCTTTATCTTGATATAATATATATACTTGATGTTATGTTGAAATCTTGTCTCTGTACTTATATTCTATACAAGATTAAATTAAGTTTCATGAACTTTCATTGTGCGAGAGAGAGAGAGAGAGAGAGAGAGAGAGAGAGAGAGAGAGA
>JAQIXI010002052.1:0-11385 GCA_034700165.1 Galumnidae sp. Gr-Ori-00277 | reverse complement strand
AGATTTAAAGAAATTATTTTCTATTATTTTATAATAAAATGACTCAGAGATTGTTAGACAAGTATTTTAATTTAATTCAATAAGTATCAAAATCAAATCCTGACAATTCCTTTGAATTGGAAAATTATATCAGAGAGAAAAAGAAAAAGTTAATTCTACTTGATCAATTTGAACTTATAGAAGAATTGGGAGAAGGTGGTTTTGGTAGAGTTTATAAAATGAGAGATAAATTTGATGGAAATTTATATGGAATAAAAATGGCCAAAGGTAATTATTTAACTATCATTTTATATTAAACCTAATCATAATATCCTTATAGAAAAGGATTATCTGGTTAATATGGAAAGAATAATTGAATGTCACGATATATTACAGTCATCAAATATTAAACACCTTGTTTGGCTTTATCGAAGATATTTGTCAGTTGCTAAGGACAGTCAATTATTTATCGATGATGGGATCAATGTTAAAATATATGGCTTTTGGAATGAATTGGTCGAAAATGAATCTTATATTTGTTTCAAGATGGAATTGTGTGATGATAGCCTTACTAATATATCTAAATGGAAAATTAAAATTATTGGAGAGAACAAAGGTAAACTATATAAATATTTATTCTGCCTGGAAACTTTCAAACAGATACTCTGTTGTGTTAAGCAAATGCACTATTTTGGTTTTATACATAGAGACATTAAGCCAGATAATGTCCTTGTTCAATTTGAAGATAATAATAAGTTTAAATTAAAATTATGTGATTTCGGTTTAACTACTTTAAATTCATCAAAAGTTGATGAGAAAAGCCCTTCAGAAACAACAAACACAGCAATATTCTACGATATTCCCATTGATAGAACAAATGCAATTGGCATGATCAATTTTATGGCACCAGAACTCAGGAAAGGAACTTACTCAAACAAAGCTGACTTGTATAGTTTGGGTAAAACATTTGAAATTGTTTTGGAAAAATTAAAGTTCAGGTGAGTTTTTAAAAATTATATTTAATATTTAAATAGGTTTTAAACAATTTTTGACACAATGGTATAGTTGACCGAAACTTTGGTATTTGTGTAGCTTTCGGACCTTAACCGAGTTCTTCATTAGCACATATGAAATTGAAAATTTTCTTTACTTTAAAGTCTTTATCTCCGAACAAAATCTTGAACAGAAATTAATCTTTGAAATAAACAATTAAATATTTTTCATTTAGGTTCAATAATTTTCCTAGTATTAAACTTACTCAATGTTAGGAAACAATACATGGAAAACAGAGATCATTTTTAAGTCATTTCATTTTATTATGTGCTGAAACAGGCCTCGTTCTAACCTTCCACAAATACCAAAGTTCTTGGTCAAATATACCATTGTGTTAGTAATAAGTCACCACTAATTTCTTTTTGTCAATATTTACTAGTAAACATTTATTTCTATTTGATTTAATTTGGAAATATTTAATACCTGCATAATTAAAAAAGATTAAGCACTTGGCTTACAATTAATCATAAATATATAATCTTAAATTTTATCGGATATTTCAGCAAATGCTCATTCCTTTTATCTGTAGGTTACATTTATTTCCAATTAAGTCAATTGTTTATTTGCTTTAATTATGCATTAATTTATAATAAAATTAAAAATATTTATCATGGTCATACAGACGTTTAAAGACTGGTTTTAAAAAGATAAACAAAACAATAAAACAAAGTGAAGAAATTTTCATCACACATTTGGTTGAAATTCTTAATGATCTAATAAAATTGCTAAAGGCAAACGAAGATAAACGACCAAATACTTTAATATGTATTGTGAATATTAATATTATCTTGTTCTTTTTAAAATTTTTATTTGAAAATTCAGAAGATTTTTTGAAAAAATATTTTGAAAAAGATTTTTGTGAAATACTTGTAGTGATTGTAACTCCTATTCATGACCTTTCCTCTCCTATTCTTGATCTAATGCAAAAACATTTTGCAATATATGTTTCAGCAGCTTTAAATAACTTAGATCTATTTTCAAATATACCTAATAATTTTCTTATAATATATAATTGGCTTATAAAAAATCATCTATTTGATATTTTAAAGTTATATAAAAAATTGAAGTGTTTCTCTTTAATAATCGCCATTTATTAAAACAATTGTGTCCGGTTGATCGAGATCAATTTAGAAATAATTTTTATGATAAGTTCAAAGTTGAATTATTTGAATATTTAGGAAATTTTGATAAAAAAGATTTAAATATTTTAGATCAATGTTTATTAGATTCACTTTGCAAAATTGTATTGGTTAAAGAATTGTTTATTTCTGAATTTATTTTACCAGAGATTAAAAAAGATTTAGAAAATATATGGAGTAATTTGAAGATAAATTATAAAGATTATTTAAAAGATTACAATATAGAATATGAATTATACAAAAACAAGTTTGGTATATTATCGAAATCATTAATTGGTTATAATAAAAATATTCCTTCAGGGTCTTCAACATATTATTATAAATAAGATATTGTGACTAGGGTGGCCATCCGTCCACTATCTCGGCTGTCTGTCCACTATAAATTATCAGTTTTTAAGTGGAAAATAATGATGTGTCCACTATTTTTAATTAGAAAAATTATAGTTAAAATTATTGTTGACTATTTGCCCACTATTTTATTAATGTTTTAATGTAAATGTATACTATTTCGAAAATTTCCAATGTAAACTCTAATTGTGACACAAGAAAGCATGTTCTTGTTTTTGATTCCATTTAAATTGTTTACTAAAAATTATTGTGGTTGAAACAATAAATGTTGTCTATATTTTAATATTGGATTTGTAGTTAACAAAGATTTTTCTTTTTATTTGTTTTAAAGAATATTTTATTAAAGTATAGGAAAAAACATCTCTATTTAAGCATTGAATGATGAATGTTTATTCATGCATAAATAGTTTCTTTTATCAACCATGTATTAATGAAGTTATGAATAATGTATAAGTTTCAGAATTTTATAGATCATAAATGTATATAAGTAGTGTTCGAAAATGAGAAATTTTTAAGAGAAACTTTCCAGAAATTTTTTTAATAAAATTTTTATACCCTATGGGATTCGCATTTTTATATAAAAGTTGAACAAATATGAATTTTTAGCACATGTCAAATGTTTATCACATATTTATTTATTTAAATTTAAAGTATGATATTTCAGTTACTTTTATTCATAATTTTTAATAAATACAGAATTCTCTAACTTTAGGCGCCATGGCGTGTTATATCAATCTCTTAGAGAGGGTGGCGTACTAACTAGGTAATACGCTACCCAATTTTGACTTAATTATTGAGTCAAATGTTAAAAGTTTAATCAAAATTGTAGTAATGTTTTAAATAGAAATATTTCTTTATTTTTAGATTTAAATGTATAATTACTCATTGAAATGATAAATAAATGTATTCATTTACTAATATTAATGAGATATCACCACATGGTGTATTATCTAAGTTTCTAAGAGAGGGTGGAAGAATATCTTGGTAACACGCAATGCTATTTTGTAAGTCTACCTGTCAGGAACCTGTCACATTAGGCATCATGGTGCCTTAAGCTAAAGAATTCGGTAATAAATGTCATGTTATTAGTCATAAATAGCGTTGTTGGCAATACAAATACCTTTAGAACCAAGTTTGCTTGAACATCTAAGTCTTTTGCAACATTTTTATTACAGGTTTGATATTTTTCTAAACATTCTACAATTAAATTTATTAAATTGATAATAAAAATAGATATATTTTCAATAATTTGTAAATAAATATTTATTAATATAATTTATTAATATAATTAAATATAATAAAAATTACATTTGGAGCTTTAACAAAAAAGTAAAATATCAAGATGTAATTAAAATATTTACTTTGTAAAAATTTCCTATCAGCTGTAACCTACACTTAATTATTTTCTTTTAAATTTTTAAACTTAAATAATTTATTCAAAAATAGACTAATTATTTGAGTTAATAATAAATATAATCAAATGTGTATTGAAGTAAATGTTAATAAACTATGCCAAGAAATTAATTTGAAATTAACAATTGTTATATATATTAATTAGGTTAACCAAAATGAATTTTATAATTCGAATTTTAAAAACTGTTATTTTGATTTTACAATTTTAAAACATATGCACAAAAACTTCATTAATATATCTATATTTTTTTTAGAAAATTTTTCCGCAATATTTTCATTGCTTTCATTTTTAATATTCTATGTTTGTAAAATATAAAGTGTAAAAATATTTGTAAAGTTTTATTTAACTATTAAAGTTATTTTAAATTTTTTTCTCCGTTTTTAGTTTAAAATTTAATAATCTTTGATTTTACAAAAATAATTAGATATTTCTGAACCACATTTTGATTGAAAATATTAAGATATTTGAGTCCATCTTATATTCAAAACTAAGAAAACTAATTAAACATTTGAATTTAATTATGGTTTCCGATGGAATTTATTTAGTACTAATCGGCGAACTATTTCTTCAATAATGAAGGAGACTACACCTATTTGTGTAGCCTTCGGACCTTAACCGAGTTCTTTATTAGCACATATGAAATTGAAAATTTTCTTTACTTTAAAGTCTTTATCTCCGAACAAAATCTTGAAAAGAAATTAATCTTTGAAATAAACAATTAAATATTTTTCATTTAGGTTCAATAATTTTCCTAGTATTAAACTTACTCAATGTAAGGAAACAATACATGGAAACCAGAGATCATTTTCAAATCATTTCATTTAATTATGTGCTGAAAAAGGCCTTGTTCTAACCTTTCACAAATACCAAAGTTTTTGGTCAAATATACCATTGTGTTAGTAATAAGTCACCACCATAGTCCGCAAAATTCGTATGAAGATTAAATATGAAATCTTTATTTTGGAACGTGCTCAAATTTGCAATAAAATATGTTTAAAAATTTAGAGGTTTGAATAGGATTTTTAATATTTTGAGTTAAATTTTTCAAAATGTTAATCATTGAAATAATTATTTTGAAACATTCATAAATATGTGTCGATAAATTACTTTTTACATTTGAAAAATTATTAATAAAATACTTAGTGGTCATTTAAAACTCAAACCTTTTTATTAACAAGCACATTTTCACAAGCTTCATACGAATTCTGAGGACTATGGATATATCTTAAAATAACTTTCAACTTTGATGCCCACTAGCGGCTTTATTTTAAGTAGTATCAAGTTGTTACCTAGACCAAATTGCTTAGAATTATATCCTCTATTAAAATATTACTTTAAATCTAAAATTAAAACCAATCATTTCCGAGGGCTACCAAGGTATTTCAATATGCTTTTCACTTTGAACTATGATTTTGGCGATACTAAAATTAGAATATATTTTAACATATGAATAAAATTAGTAGATCATCTACGATTGATGAGTAACACTTTTTATATACAAATGAAAATCAATGAAAGAGTATAAAATTATAAATAGATTATTTGCAAATTTCTCCCTGTTACTCTCAGTGGTGAATAACTTTGCTCATTTTAATCATAGTTTAATACTTACTCTAATTTGTTGACATTTTATTCATAAATGCCATTAATACAATCAAACTTTAAGACCCGATATTGGGGCGGTCGTAGACAGTTGATCTAAATCCATTTGATCTAAACCCAATTGATCGAAAAATTTAATAAAAGAATTTCTAGGGATGTTCTTAATAAGGAACATCTCTTTTTTTGTATCAAATATTTTTGCAAATTTATTAATATTAAATTTAATTATTTTTAATAACTAAAAAATAACCATGAATGTTTATATAGGAAAATTCCTATTGAGATATTACTATTGGGAAGTTGCTATTAGGATGTTGCCATTATTATATTCCCTATAGAGAAAATAGAGGCATTTTTTGTCAGACTTTTTTGTAAATATATTAGAAATTTAATATTACCATTAAAATTAATTATTATGTGACCAAAAAAGGCAGAGATGTTTTCTATTAGGAACATCCCTGGCAAATTTTTTATTTACTTTTTCGATCAATTGGGTTTAGATCAATTGGGTTTAGATCAAATGGGTTTAGATCATTTGGGTTTCGATCAAATGGGTTTAGATCAATCGTACCAATCCCCTTTTAATCCGCCACATACCATAAAGAATGTTACCTTCTCAGCGTCAATATGTTATAAGCAAAGCAACGAGTTTTGGAGCGGTTTTTCCGTTGAGATTTGAATTTTGTATTAGGTGAGGCAAAAAAAATTGGATATTTGAAATTCAATATAAAAACATATAAATAATATGAAATGTTTATTAATTCAAATATTTGATTTTTAAAAAAGCACAGATTTACAATTATTTAAAATTTAAATTTAATCAAAAATCGAAATTATAAACAAAATTATATTTGAATTAATTCAAAAAAATTTCAAAACAAAACAATTTTTAAATAAAAACTAACCGTTTTTCACAAAATTGAAAAGTATTATGAATTTATATTTAAAACTCAAGCATTTAAAGATTTGAATTTCTCAAAAGATTAAGATAATTTTGCTTATCCTTTGAAATACCCTTATCAGGTCATTAAACTTAAATGTTTGCATTTAAAAGCATTTTAATTAATTATTAACATAAATATTATACTTTAAATTATAATTTTTCTTAAGTTATATATTAATTCAAAATCGAGGAAATTTTTTTAATCACCTAATACTTAATCAATATATAAATTGGTTGCTCTGGTTATAAGTTATAAATATGCAATAGAGTATCAATTTACACAACTTTTTTTATACTAAAAATTGCTTTTAACCAGGGATGGCAAATAGGGGGGTATTCCAAGTTCTTGAAAACTCTGATCTCCATTTGAATGCGAAATTTAAAAAATGTAAAATTTATAAATTTAGTAAAAATTTTAAGTTTCACAAAAACAAATATATAGAATATATGAATTCCATAAATATAAAACCAATTATTTTAAGAGAGATTGTATAAATCATTTAAAAATTAATTAGCGATAAATTTACAGTTTTAAGATTTAAGATTATGAAAAAAAACTGTAATTTTTACACAAAATAATTTTAAAATTAATCCTTATATTCACAATTTGTTAATTGGTCTGGGATTACATTTCGGTTAAGCATATTTTAATTTTACAATTTTAAAAATGGTTTTGTTTTAATATTTTGTATAAATGCAATTAAATTTGTTTTTCAATTATTATATTTTAAAATAAAATTATTTAAAACTTAAATAATTTAAAAATTGAATTAAGAATTTAGTTATAAACTGTAATATCAAATATAAGTGTATTATTTTGTAGAGGATATAAACAAGTAAAATGTGAGCATGTCAATATTTCACAGAGTACTGTTAAAACTCTAACACTCATCATATGAGCAAGCTATAAATAGACAATCATTTTACAATTTTTTTTGCCAATAAATAGTTCTACTTAAATTTAATTTATTAATAAAATGAATTTCAAATAATTTATTAAAGTTTTTAATTTCAAAACTAGTAAACAAATAAATATTTATAATTAGTTAATTTTAATTAAAACTCTTTGATATTAATTGAAATGAATTGAATTAAACTAAAGATGGACTCAAATCATATAAAATGTGTTTCAGAAATTAAATATTTTAGTTCAAATCTAAAGCAAATGTTTTATTTTAAATTCATGATCATTTAATTACAAGTATATTTATTTTTTTATTCTTTGAATAACTTAATTTAGTTTAACTATTATAAGCTCATCCTTAGTTTCAAATAACTTAGTCTGTTATCGGTGTTGATATAATAACACCATTCATAGCTTATATAAATGTAAATAAGTTTGACTATATTGCTCAAAGTTTTTTGTATGGATCCTATCCTTGGTCTTATTTTTATTTATTTACTTAATTATAGGAGCATTTATTTATATTTTTGGTTATTCGCGTTTTAAAAATATGTTATCCTGCAAAATTATTAGAGTTTTTAAGTATTTAAATAGCACTAAAGATACTGTATTATTAACTGTAATCCCATAATTGTTGGTCAGTGAGGGATATTATATTATAATGCAATTTATGTAAGAACTTGTCTTAAAAGTATAAATAATTACAAATAGTCGTTAAGAAGTTTAACAGTTTTGGTAAAGTTATCACAATTTCGTATATCTTTTGGAAGTGAATTAAATAAAATAACCGAATAATTAAAAATATATTTATCACAAATTTTTATTCTATTCAATGGAATCTTAGCTAATATACCGTTTCTCGAACTCTCATAAAATGATATCTCATTTAACCATTCATTCCTAATATTTTTTGAATTAAATTTTATTTTTAAGACATTTTTCAATATTTGAATATTCCTTCTTTTTTCAAGTTTATTCATATTTAAATATTTTAGTCTCTCTTCATAATTTAAATAAACTTTACCTTCTTTGAAACAAATATACTTGGTTATTTTCCTTTGAATTTTCTCTAATTTTTCTGTTTGTGTCTTTGTATAAACCATACATAGGTTTGAATATTCAAGTATTGGATTTCGGGATTAAGTTTTAGATTATTTTTTAAACAAAATTCATATATTTTTTGTAAATCTGTTTGTAATTTAATGCAATCATTATAAAACATTAAAAAGTACTTTTGAATTATATAATAATTAATTTAAAAACAAATAAATAAATTTAAATTTAATTCAGTAAATGTTTTGATTTAAAGTTGTATTCAATAATAAAAATATTTACTTTTATTTCATAAAAACTGTATAATTGTCTGAAATTTCATATAATTATTTAAGTTCGTTCTTATTTGTTTAAAAGAAAATTCATAATTTTATTTAATAAACACTTTCTCTGAAAAATCAAAGAGTCTCAGGCAATATATAAATAATAGGAAAATAAGTAAATTTTATTCAATTATATTTTATTGAATTTATTGAATTATGTTTTAAAATAAACTCTTTATGTAGTTGTTAAAAGATTCATTTTTGAGATTTAACTTTGTTGCCAAGAAAGATTCCAACTTTTGATTAATTGTATTTATTACAAATTATGAGCACCAATGGGCGAAAAAGTATGAAGATTTATATGAAGCTTTATTCAATTTAGCATGATAACAAATACGTCTGCATATATTTTTACAATTTGGATATTTTATTATTGAAATCAAATTGACTAGAATTAACCCTGATTAATTAGAGACACATATTTATGAATGACCTGAAAATTTGTTTCAAAGAATAATGTTTTCTAAATATCACTTCAAATTTGTAAACATACAGTAGTCTCAACTCTATTTGCTTTGTTTTTATTAATTCATTTTTAAACATAATTTATTTAAAGTTTGAGCACGTTCCATTTTTAAGCTTAAAATTTTAAGCTTCATACTTTTTCGCCCATTGGTGATTATGAGTTAAAAAATATAGTGGAAAGAAAGTTTGGGATCTCTGATGGCAAAACTTCTAATTTTAAATTTAACTCAATTTTCTCGACAAATAAAAGTTTAGGACTACTTCACTAAAAAATGTTAGCTAGATTATATTCAACAGAATATGTATATGAGAAAAATTTTGAGCTAACTTCACAAACATAAAGGTTATGCTAATTTATATTCTGGAGTTACATGATGCTCTTATTTCACATCCTTTGATGATATTAGAAAAATCCTTCTTGCATTACTCTTTATTTCAATTCATTAATTCATTTCATCTGTCACAAGAACAACAAAATCCAAGAATTTTTGCCGAAACTTTGCCACCTCCTTTGAAATTAATTTAAAAACAATTTTACAAATAATTAAAAACTGATTTTAATTTCCAATAGAAAAATATTCTTTTTGTTTAAAACAATTTATTATATATTGCTGATTTATTATTATTTAATATAAAGATTTTTAGTGAATTTTAATATTTTTATATCTATAAAAGATTTAAATTATTAGTAAACCAAAAAGTTATGACTATAGGCCTGACTTTTAGACAAAAAATTAGGTAATAAGGGAAGTATTTTGAATAAATCCATAATTTTAACGATATCGTGGATTAATTTTAAAATCATATTCTGATTAAAAAACAGTTTGAAGTTTGAATTATTTACAAAAATTAATCTAAAACTGAAAACTAAAAATTTTATCTTACTAATATAAATTTACTATGAATAATGAATTTATAAATTGTAGAAATTACTTTACCTAATAAATAATTTGTATTTGCAATTAGTAATTTGCAATTGTAATATGTATTATAATTTGTTTGCATTAATTTCAAATATTACGCATACATTGATAACTGTCGACAATATAAACATTTACATATATGTTTATTATCGATAATTATTTTAAAAATTCAAACCAAAAACTAAATAATAACAAAAAGTCTTCGAGTGCTTAATATTCTATTTTTTTAAATAATATTATATAACTTTTTAAAGTAGTTTTGCCTAAATTCTAAAATAAATTTTAAGAAAATAATTGAATAACTTTTTAAATTAATTGAACATTAATAACAGTATATAAAATTAATTGTTTAAATTTAATAAATTTTACTAGATAATATATTTGAACTGAAAGAAATGATTAATAAGAAAATAATAATTAATGTTTATTAATTTCAAAAAATCTTTTGGTAAAAAATCGAGGCGGAAAGAAATTGTTTTTATTCAAAATTTATTAAGCATAATTATTGCATAAATTAGTAAAAGAATTGAACATAAGTTACAGTACTTTAAATTAAATTGGGTTATAAACTAGAATTGCAAATTTTTAACTTGATAAGTTATTAACTGACAAATAACAATTTTCTTTTTAAATAGACAATTAATTAAATTACGCTGTGCAAAAATGTAAATTTCTCAAAAACTTGTATAAAATTAAATTTCATTTTTAAAATAAACCAATTCTTATAAAATTGTTTGAGAATATAATTTAATTATAAATTTGAGATAAAATTACAGTTTTAACAAAAATAAATCCTATTCCCTAATGTTATAAAATTGGATATAAAACAAATATAATATTATTCAATAAAAGTATTTTAGATAAAATAATTTCAGTTTATTCATATTTTAATATTATTTGTTTAATTATTCGTAAACCAATGGATATATTATATTTATTTGTTGAAAAAGGAAAATAACATAAAATTTGTTTGGAAAAGTTTATGTAATTTTAAATTGAAAAACTGTAATAACAAAAAATAATCAAATTTAATACTTTAGATTTATTAATAACTATTAGTAACTAATACAGATTTACTATTCATTTTCACTTATTTTATAAAATTATAGTTATATTATAAATCGTTAATCACTTATTGAAATCTTTATATACTATCCTATAATAACAACTATTGTTTGATTTAACTTAAAACTTCGGATTGAAATTTATAGCCCAATTTATAGCCCTTTTTTCCTTATT
>JAQIXI010002051.1:0-11386 GCA_034700165.1 Galumnidae sp. Gr-Ori-00277 | reverse complement strand
CTCAACAATGAAATCAATGGCTGACATAACACTAGAAGTGATGAAAACATTTCCAATGAATCCAATCATTCAAATGACTTCATTTATGTTTTTAGATTATTGTTTATTAAATAACAGACACTTTAATCACAAAATATATTTATTTAAATTATTTCAAATAATTAAGAAGATGCTTTCTAAGGAAAATGAAGAAAGACCTAAATGCACAGGAATGAAAATTTCCTTTGAAGAGTGGTCAATACAACTCAAATTTACTCAAAATAACTTAAATTACTTTTATGACGTAATGAAAAGTATAATAAGTGAAAAACTTAAAAGAGGTATTTATATACATTTATAAATATATACATTATTATTTTATATATATTTTATATATTTGTTTAAAAATTTATAATATTTTTTCTTGTTATCAGATGGTTTAATATTATCCATTTGTGATAACTTTCAAATATGTTCTCAAATCGATTATAACATAAAAACCAAAATACAATTTTTACACGTTTTCGACGATACAAAAGGATATAATGTATTATTCATTACATCAGATGATAGAGTGTTTTCTTTTGGCTCAAATTATTTTGGTTGTTGTGGTTTTGGTAACAATAATAAAATTGAGAGCCCGGAAGAAATATCTGAATTGTGTCACAAAAATATTCAAGAATTTTATATCGGATATGCATTTGTTTTAGCCATGAGTTCCGATTATCAATTATATGGATGGGGAGATAATATTTGCGGACAATTAGGCCGAGGATTTTGTAGCAATGAAAATGAATTCTTGAAACCACAAATGATTTCAATTGAAAGCGAAATATTTATTCAAATAAGTTGTGGATCAGATCATACTCTGGCACTTACTTTAAATGGAAATATTTATGGATGGGGTGATAATAGTCGTGGGCAAATTGGTTGCGGACAAAATTTTAACAATGAAATATCAAAACCAATTCACATAGAGATATTTACAAATCAAACAATAAAATCAATTTTCGCCTCATATTGTCTTTCATTCGCTCTGACAAACGAAGGAATGGTATATAGTTGGGGTTCTAATCAATTTTGTGAATTAGGACACGAAATAGATTTTAAATCAAATGTGTTTGAACCGAAATTAATTAATATATCAAATGTGATAACTATAAGCCATAATTCTGGTAATACATATTTCCTGACAAATGAAGGACACATATATTTTTGTGGTTTATATGAAGATAAAAGTGATAGTAAAACTTATCAAAAATCACCGAAACTATTAAGTTTATCGATCTTTTTTTCAATGCATTCATTACCAGTATATTCAAAACGCTATTCAATCGCAACCGTTGTTGATATGTATGGCAATTATTATATATACAAGGATAAATACTTGAAAATTAAAGAAAAAACTTTAAATGAATTTTATGAACAAAAATATAAGTTAACCTTAAATTCAATTTGTTTCGATTTTGAACATCAAATTATATCATCACTGAAACGATATTCCGATAATCATTCCTTTATATATAATTCATTACTTCGTTTATATGAAAAAACAGAAATATGTTATGAGATAAAGAAAGAATTATTTGAATATATAATTGAATTAATGAGAATTTATATCAAAGAAATTGATATTTGCATCGCATCGATGAGATGTCTCTTTAATATGAGGGATAAAATTGTTGGCATAAATAAATCCTCAGCAATGAAATCAATGGCTGACATAACACTGGAAGTGATGAAAACATTTCCAATGAATCCAATCATTCAATTGAATTCACTTATTATTTTGGAATATTGTTTATTAGAAAACATATTCTTTGATTACAATCTATTCACACCACTATTATTCAACTCTTTGACTAATTTCTTTATGGATTTGAAAGTCCTCAATATTTCAACAAGAGCATCACTAGTTTGTTGTAGATTATTATCAAAAATAATAAAAGAAGAAAAATTTCAAATTGATTCAAATTTTAATTATATTCATATATTGCTTAATGTTGTATATCAATGGGACGAAAAAAATGAAGAACTGTTGACTTCAGTATTACAAATCATTATAATATTAACCGATAAATTTAAAAAAATCTGTGATTTTTTAATCAAAACCGGAGGAATTCATATCTACTTTGAGATATTAAATGTAAACTTAAACTAAGTTTATTGAAATTAATATTTATTTTTTGCAGAAATTTAATGATAAAATTGATATCACTTCAAATGTGTTATGTCTTCTCAATAATATGGCAGAAGTGCCTCATTTAAGATCACATTTTATGAATAACAAATACATCATAATTTTGAGGTAATTTTTTTAATTGAATTAAGGGTTTTTAAAGTTTTATTTATAAATAGACAATTCATGAAATCCATTGAATTCGAGAGCAGTTATCTATCGTCACAAATTTTAGTAAATTTATGTTCTGATGTTAACCTTTGGGAAAATAAAGAGAAATTGTTTGAAATTTTAAATGAAATCGTGAGTTAAAATAATTAATAATTAAAAAAATTTTAATTCGTATTTCATTATAATTTAATTTTACTTTTAGATGGATTTATTATTAAATTGGGAAATACCTAAAACTGAATGCATTATTTACAAACACTCTTTCCAATCATTCTCTTCTTTATTGAATTGTTGTGAATCACCGACTGTACAGTTGTGGGCTCTTTGGTCCTTACATTATCTCTGTTTTTTAAATTGTAAGTAAAATAAAATTATTTGGTTAACTTTTTTCATAATTGAAATTTATTTTGAAAAATACTAACTTAATCATAATATTATACATTTATTCTAAATTTAATTAATTAATTTTCAAAATTTTTAAGGCAAGAAATACTGTCAAATGTTAATCGACGATAACTTACTTCTAATAATTAATAATTTATTTGAGAATTCAAGTGATGATAACCACAAACAAATAAAAGATTTTTCTAAAAAAATTCTAAAAGAATTTCGTGAAGTGTTTCCTAATTTTGACCTAAAATATAATGAAAACTTTCAAATTAAATTATAACAATTAGAAGAATATTCCAAAAACATCCTTAATTCTTTAATGGGAATTTTCCAAATTGTGACCTAAAATAATATATATTAATAATAGTATATATAATCTTGCAAGTCATAAAAATATGTTTTATATTACAAATTGTCATAAAACCTTTTTAAAAGACAGGAAATATCAATGAAAAAATATCTTGGTCTTAATTGTAATATATTATATTAGAAAGTTCTTTTATGTCCAATAAATTATTATTTAATATAATTCTATTTCAATTCATTTTCTTAATTAAATATTAAATAAAAACTGAAAATTGAATCAATAAATGATAAAATTGATTATTATTATTGAAGAAAAATGAAAATATGTTTAAATAATTTTTTTTTAAAGAAAACAATTTTCATAAAATTTAATAACAATAAATGACAAAAAGTTTGTTAAACTCGCAGTCATTAAAAAAGGAATGTCAAAAGAATTATTTGACCAAGCTATTAGTTTCGCTAATGGGTTTACTATTGAGAAATTCTTGGAATTTTGGAAAACAGTAACTATAAAAATTTAATCATCAATTATATTTTATATTAGGATTAAAAAATTATTAACTTCCTAAAAGTATGGTTTATTTATGTTTAATAATATAACCTAGTTCATTTCAAATAAAAATCCGATTAAATATAATTAATATAACACTAATAAACCAAGCCCTGCAAAATATTTTTTATACGGGTAAAATATGTTATAAAATATTTACTAAAAAGTGGTCAAATATTTATCCAAATATTTATTCATTTTTATAATAATTTGAATATAAAAAGATTTAAATTTATTTTTAGAGTATAACAGTTTACAATGAGATAGTATTTAAAGTTTTCTTTAGTAAAATTAATTGTTTTCAGTTTAAATTGCTAAATTATCTTACAAAAACGGTTATTAAGGAAGGACATTTTTGTCTTAGTTTAAAAAGGTGATATTTTTAAAATTGCTATAAACACATTATGTAGTTTATATACGTTTCTTATTATAAATTAAATTTGATTTATATCTTAATTTGCTAAATTTAATACAAAATACTAATAATTTTTGTCAAAAAAACTAATAATTTGTGAGAAAATAGCCATATATTTATTTAATATTTATTTATTAACGACTCAAATATTTATTCCCAGGAATTAATATTAAACCGATATAATATTTATTTAAATATTTTGCAGGGCTTTGTTAATAAATGAGTTGAATATTAAATACCATAATATAATAATAATTTGTTCAGCTATTCGAACAAAGGTTACTTTGGTTATATATGATTAAGTAACCATGTATTGTTGGTTCTATATGGTTATATTTTCAAACAAATTAATTGTAATTAAAAGTTTTCAAAAAAAATATAGTAATTGGCCATGTTTTTGAATTCTTAAAAATCCATAGCATAACTTAAACTTATATAAAAAACAATTTTTTTTAAATCCAATAAATGCAAATTTTTGTATAATTTGAAGATATACACTCGTTTTCAAATCTATCTTTACCTCTTTGAACATGTGCAGCTCTTGAACCAGATGAGCTAGATCAAATTTGTTTTCACTATCTCAAACCTTATCTCCCCAGAAGTTTATGATTAAAATTTCATTTATTTTGCTGGAAAAATGGATGAATAAAATGACAAAAAGTGAAATTTAAAAATTTCATGGCTTTCAAATGATTTCCTAAATGTTCATAATTCTAATGTTATTTTATGTTTTCAAAAAGTGCCAAGCAACAAAGTTATTCCATTCAATTGTCTCTTTTAAGAAATCACAAAAGGGTTGATGAGTCATCTAGTCAGAAATTCCAAAAGTTTCCTATATAGGATTTTGGTTTCAAAACTTAAAATTCAATATACAATAAAATGTTTGTTTCACAACCGATTTTAATGATCTTGGTATCAAACTAAAAGGTAACTCGCCTTCTTTCAGAAGAAAATAAAAATTTATATTAGAATTATCCACCTTAAGTATAAACACTTGATTGCCTTGAAATTTGCAAATTTTCACTTTTTATTATTTGTTATTCATTCATTTTTCCAGCAAAATAAATGAAATTTTAACTATAAACTTTTGGGGAGATAAGGTTTAAGATATTGAAAACAAATTTGATCTAGCTCATCTGGTTCAAGAGCTGCACATGTTCAAAGAGGTAAAGATAGATTTGAAAACGAGTGTATATAATAATATGACCTATTTCATCTCAAATGAAAATCCGATTAAATACCTATTCTAACAAAAGTTACCTTGGTTATTTAAATCATTTTGTTTAAATAAATTGTCAAATAAAAAGTCAATTCTGTTAATTATTTTCAAACAAATTAATTGTAAATAAAAGTTTTTCAAAAAATATAATCAAAATCTAAAACAGAGAAATTAATTTATTTGAGTTTCAGAACTGTGAGAGACATCTGTCGGACAAAATATAAGCTCTTTTTCCAAAAATTAATAAAAGCTGATTCCTGGCCATAGCGAAAGGCTATCAGTTATTGAAAGGATGGAAAGCATTGCTCTGAGCAATGTTTCCTTTCAGCACTTAACAGACCGATCTATGGGTTGGCTCAGCAATTGCCCCACTTTATATTGTAGGGGTTTGCATTCATTCATGGTAAAATAAATTAAATTATTATTTTCAACTATATACCCTTTAACTATATATCAAATGACCCAGAGGATGTTTTACAAACAATTTAATTTAATTTAATGATTCAAAATCAAATCCAGACAATTCCTTTTCGGTTAAGATAGTGGTTCTTATAACAAGGCTCATAATTCCAACCCCTAGAGTATAAAGTAAAACATCCCAGACTTCTAATCTTGTGTCTGGTTAATTTAAAGGATTTTAAAAGTAAAGGATATTTGACTTTAAATATGGAAGACTCACCGAGTATGAATACATATAATTATGTAAAGAAAGGTTTCTCAGACCCGCCCACAGACTATTACTTAAGACCTTATTTTATAGCAATGGATTCGGAAACAGAGAGTAACTGTTATTTAGATGAGCCGGAAGTTAAGGTAAGTGATTATCAATTTTTGATAAAATTTATTATTCGTTTTATACCACACCGTTTTATTACCTCTATACTCATTTTACCGTATACATCTGCATGTCGGTATAAACTGAATTTGACCATATGTCGGTATACACCGGGGTATACCGGCATGCTGCTTTATGTGAGGTAATACGGTAACAATTTTTTTTCAGTAAAATATTTTATTTTTAGGTTTATTACAAATATTTATACGATTTTATAAAATCAATGAATGAAAGGAACCAAAGGTTTTTCGCACTTCATTTTATGGCTCGACTCACACACGACAATCTCAACGACGCTGGACTTATGGACCCTTTCGTCACAAACTTATTGAAAGAACTTTTCGATGAAAGACTCGTTGAGAATACGATTATAATATTTTTCTCAGATCACGGTATGAGGTTTGGATCGATTATGGAAACACTGTCCGGAAAATATGAGATCAGACTTCCATTTATGCATTTGTTTGTACCACAAAAGTGGAGGAATAAATATTTGAAGATTAATGGGAACCGTTTGACCACACATTTTGTTATTCACGCGACTCTTAAGCATATTTTAAACGGTAGGAAATAATACCCACTAATATAAGCAAGGTAAAAAAAATTTTAATTTCCAGGAAAACCAGACAATGATTTAAAGTATGGAAAGTCATTATTAAGTGAAATACCAGAAGACAGAAGCTGTCGAAGTATACCAATATCTGACCCCTACTGCAGCTGTCAAACCAGTGAACCCATTCATAACTTGACATCAATCAAACCAATGGCTGAGTTTATTGTGAAAGAGTTGAACCAACTTTTGTCCGAATACTCAGAAAAATGTGTTGAAATGAGTTTTAGTAAAACTCTTTCGGCTTTTGAACAGAAGTTAAGTGATAAAGTGTTGCGTTTTGATGGATGTATGAAAACAATGAACTTATGCCTAACCAACGCCTCGTTTACAAACAAAACTATAGAATCAAATAAAACATTATCTCATTTCAGTGGAAGTAAATCCCAGTAAAGCCTTAATTCAATAAAACCTATTTATTACAACAAATATAAGTATTTGATTAATAAAAGTATCCCTCTTTTAAGAAGAGATTATTTAAATACATGTATTTTTCTATGGTTTTTTAATAAAATATTTATAGAATTGTATTTAGAGATAACACATTCGATACGATATCTCTTTATATAAATTAATGTAAACTTTAGATTATTTTTATTAAATAAAATTGGAGTAAAGATTAGTTTAATTTTAAGAATAATATGAAGTAAATTGTGATCAAAACATTGAAAAAACTTATTAAAGCCTTCAATATTAAACAAATGGCAATGAATTGTTGGTTTGAAACCATTTATAATTCTAAGTTTGAGTTTAATTAAATTTCTTATCTAGCTACATCTTTTCTAATTGAGGGTTCAATAAAACCGAGGGTCAACTTTATCTGTGGGGTTGACTATAAAATAGGTGTGAATTGGAAACATTACTTCAATAATATTGTGTCGACTAATGGCAACACTATTCCACCGAAAAGCCAACACAAAGAAGTGGTCACTCTTTTCATTCCCAACTCATCAATGATTATACAAAAATGTTGTGAAATTGTAAAAATCAAATACAGTTTTAAAATGATCTTGTAAATTCCATTTTCATTTAACCCATACAATAAGTAAACGTTCAAAATAACAAACAAGGTCTTACTCTTTTAGTTAAAAATTATTTCATATTCTAAACAATGTTTTGTATCACTTAATCAAAAGGTTTACTTAAAAAGAATTTATTAAATGATTATTAAAATAAAATTATTACTAGATTGCCTTGAGAAAATATAATTTACTAGATTATTTTTAAATTTTTATTTTTATAAAAATCACAAGAATAACAAAAAAAAATTAATTATCTCAAGTTTGACCCACTTTATAAGAATCTTAATAATTTTTATGTCAGTGATGGCTACCAACCACTTGACACTTTTTAATAAAAATTTAAATAAAAGAAATATTAGTTTTACTTAAATTTTTAATTAAATAGAAAAACAAATCAAATGAGGGAAATAGTTATCAATTTTTATATATAATTTTCTTATAATTTATTTTTTCTAAATTGATAAAATATTTTATCTTACATTTATTTTATTTAATTGCATATTTAGAAAAAGTACTAGATAAAATATATAAATTATTAAAAAATTTGGGAAAAGGGTTTCCTTTGTTAGAAAATAAAAGTGACAAGATTAAATTATTTTTTGAAAAAAGTGGTCTAGAAACTATTACTCAAATTTCGAATAACAACAGATTTTTTTAATATATTTATAATGAAATATTATATATTTTTGCTATAGGGAAATCAGGGAGAGTTTTTACAAAATAAGTCACTCCCGCTATGAGACTGACATAACAAATGAGCGCGCAATTCAAATATCAAAACTTAAACTTAAGTTTTAAAGTTTATATAATATAAAATAAGAAATAATAAATGATTTAATTAAATAATTTTATTAAAACAATTTCAAATAAAACAATAAATTAATTAATAAAAATAACAGCAAAATTAATGATCTAAATTTGCTGGCATTAAATTTGTACTGTAATTATGATCAATAATATTAGGAATATTAATTGGATTAAATTTTAATAAAAATTCAGCTTCAGTTCGAGCCATAACCATACGAATTGTAGATTCAATTTCGCTTTGAGTAATATTTTCAAATGATTTAATTATTAATTCCTTAAATTCTTTTGTTTTAACTCCATAATTATTACTTCGAAGATAAGTTTTGGACTGACCCCAAACCTTCTCAATTGGCTAAAATTAAGAAAAATTTTAATAAATTTAAATGAACTTGGTATAAAATGAAATTAATTTATTATAATCAGTAATAGGAAAATGTTTATGAAGATAAAAAATATAAAGCTTATAAAACGAACAAGTTCAAATTTTCAATAAATAATGTATAATTAAATCAATAAATTTGTATTAAAGTTTATTTTTGGGAAATTTATTTAAACAAACGTTAGTCAATGAAACAGTATTTTCTGACTATTAATAAATATTTCTCTCAAATTAATCAGGGTTGTTTTAAATCTATTAAACTATAATTAAATTACTAAAAAACAAATAAAATGCATAAGTATTTGTTATCAAGCTATTTTTATATAAATGATCATAAACTTTTTCTTATTACTGATTATATTAGTTTTTGTTTAATATCATTAAAAATAATTTAATCTTGATAAAATTTTACCTGCAATTCACATAAATATGGAGGGGTTCGTAGTGGAAAATGACCATTGTTTATTAATAATTCATCAAAATAATATTGAATTGGATATGGATTTTGTTCTAAAATATTTAATAATTCATTTCTATTTGAATCTGAATTAAACTTAATTTTATTCGTTTCAATCCATTTTCTAATTAATTTATTTGATGAACTTTTTGTTGGTTTTTTGTTAAATATTCTTGAATGAACAGAACTATTATCAAATATTATTACAGTTTTGAGGAATATTTGGAATTAATTGATTTTTCGCCCATTCCTCAAATTTTGGAGCAGTTATAGTTTCATCTGAAAAATACAAAAATTATAAACATAATATTCATATATTTATTAATAATATTTATTTATTGATAAAAACAATTTTATGGCAAAACATAATTTAAGGCTAAAATAATTATAAATTTTAGTAAATAAGTTATATTTAATTTGTTTTTAAATAATTTATTTCCTAAAAGACGTTGAATTCTGGGTCTCATTGTGTGACAGCAGAACAAGAATTGATTAAAATTCATAATTCAGCGGAAGTCCAGGAATACACCAAAACAAAAAAGGTTTAAATATTTGTGAGAATATTCTTATTTAATGATTATTTTAGGCTTTTTTGGATTACGTTTCGCGTAATACTGGTCTCAATGTCTCTGATATAAACTCTACTGAAGAGATATTTGATGTTTTGTTAATTGAAAAAGAAAATGGCTATAAATTACCAAGGTGGGTTGACACTTCTACTTATGACCTCTACAAGAAATAGCAGACATGAATTTTTATTATGACTTCTCTACAAAACTAATTCAATGCTTAAGAATCGGTAATTTTTAGTATAAAATTCAGATTAAACTTTAAATTTTATTATTTGTTCAAAAGGTTTACTTTTAAAAGATATTATAAAACGTCAATAAAACTGTTTCAGAGAATTCTTCCAATAAAAAGATTTTCATTTACTCAATAATGATTTCAATAAGAAATCTCCGCCATTCGGTATATTTGATATAAATTAAAATAATTTATTAAATGTATTCTAAATTAGGGGCAACTCTTTTGCTTGAATTATATGAAACAATTGTATCACAAAAATTAATTGAATTTATTTTAAATAAAAATTATTAAATACCTTTAATTATTAATAAAGAATTTGGTATAAATCCATTTATATTAATAGCATATATTACTGTAAATCTTTTTCCCGGTCCTATAGATTTATTGCTTTTGACAATATTTTCCTTATTAAAGGGGACTAGAATTTTCTTATTAAGTTCATGGCTGTGATAAGAACTTTCGTCTAAGTATATGAAGTTTTCTTCTGGAATAACTTCATGTAATTTCTTCTTAATTCTTAAATATTCAAATAATTTTTTTTAAATTTTTTCGTATTATTTAATTCTTCGCGAATCAAATCTCTATAAAAAGAAAATTTTTTTAAATTAGATCATACTTCACAGAATCATTTCTATAATAAACTCACTTGTCTTGATAAAATTGATATCCCATTCTTTTAAGAAGACTACGAAAAGTTGTTTAGTGAGCTTTCTTAAAAGAAATATCACATTCCTCTTTAGATTTAATGTTTTTAAACACTTCATAATAATTTGGACATATATTTGAGTTCATTAATTCTTTTATTACTTCATCTATTATTTGATAGTCTTCTTGACAAAAATTGAAAATAGGTTTTCTGTTCTTGATCAGTTTGGCTGGTATTACAGTATTATTTTTTAATATTTTATAAGCCGGAGATCTGCAAATACCAAAATATTTTTTACAGTCAATTAAAATGTATTTTAATTTTCTATTTTTATTAATTTCTTCTTGAACATATTTTAATAAATTTTCTTGATTTTGAGGAGAATGAGGTATTCCTTTTCCACTATATTGTCTATTTTTATCACACATTATATCACAAATATTAATTAAAAACAAATCACATATTATCACATATCGATTAAAACAAGGTTTGAGGGCAAAGCTATAATCACTACATTTATGAAGATTTACCAAAAATATAGACTTATTGAAAAGATTTTTATGTTTTGACAGGATATTATTTGTTTAGGTAGGTTAGTATTCGGGAAGATTGAC
>JAQIXI010002050.1:0-11389 GCA_034700165.1 Galumnidae sp. Gr-Ori-00277 | reverse complement strand
AAGTGTTTACAAAAAGTGTAATAAACTTTTTCTAAATTTAGATAACTTTTAATGAATGTAACAATGATTTCGGTTTTAGGTAATATTCAAAGTGGTTTCCCTGTATGTTAATTTTATTTAATTTTTGTAAAAGAAAATAGGCTTGATAAGTTTTCTAATAACTTTCTGATAATTCTATTCAATATATTTTGGATATTTAAGAAAAGTGTAGAAATTTAAGAAAATTATTTATAATCTAATAATTAAAATTAGCAAGTTTATTAATACAGTTGTGTTGAATATGTTTCAAAAGTGTTTCTATTTATTCATTTATTCAGTGATAAAATGAATAGAACTTAATGTTTAGCGAATAATTAAACGCTGTCTAAGAATTTAATTCAAATGTCACTCAAAAGTGAATATTGTGTTCAAAAAACTAACTTTTATATCATTATTGAAAAGATTTACATAATTTGGCAAAAATTGTCAAATATTTGGTTATAAACGCCGGAAGGGATCAAAACTGAATTTTGAGTCATTAGTTTTGACTCTTAAAAGACGTTAGAATTAAGATTTCTTTAATTAGTCAGAGAAAAGGCGACAAATTTTGTGATCAAGAATATTGTGATCAAGAATATCCCCAAATCAATGTATGGTAATTGTGTTTCCATTTAAGTAATGAACAAAACCTTAAGTACTGCTTCAGGTTTTGTTCATTATTAACGTAGAAATTGCCATAATTATTTTGTTTTATTAGAAAATTTGAACTATCCCTGTGATCATCTTTAATGAAATAATGGAAAAATGCTGTGAATACCCTTGCTCAGTTGTTTAACAAGATATTTAGTCTGACGTAAATTGTAGTTTATATATAGATATGACAACAAATTCTTTAATTTATTTGAATGAATAACTCATATAAAGCTTTTAAATGTATTTCTGAGGAAAACAAAACAACAAAAAAGTTTAGTTATGAACATTACCAGTGAATTCAATACCCGGAGGAATAATATCCGGACTTTTAGTGTCTTGGAATTCGAGTAAATTATTCTCTTTAATTGAATGTTTGTTAAATTTTGATCTAAAATTCTGGTCGGGTTTTGAGCACTTCTGGTCATCAATAGTGGCGACATTTCTGCGATTTATTCTACAAATGAGTACAATTATAATTGTGATCAAAATGGTTGCCGTCAGAAACCCAACGATAACACCAAACAAAGGACTAAAATCCATTGAAAGAAATGGGAACGACTCCTCTTTGGCTGTTTGTCCAGTTGTTAAGCGAATATAAGACAAAAAGAAAGAAAAATAATACTTAAGGGAAATATTTTGTGAAGTTTGAAAAATATCACAACTTTTGCTCATTTGTTTGCATTTATATACTTATGTGTGATATTCTTCTCACCATTTGGTAATGAAGATAAACTCAATGTACTGGCGCTTAGGTTTTGAGCAACACTTTTGCCTTTGATGTTAGTCGAGTAAATGACTAAATGGAAAATATGAGAGGATTGGAGTGCCTTCACATCGAATTTGGGCTTTAATTTATTGGTCAACTGAGTCACTAATCTCTTGTGCTCTGAATCCTCAAAAACATTCAAATAAAAAGTTTGATTCAGTCCCCCATCATATCCAGGTATACATTCCACCACAAATGAGGAGTCAGTATTATTCACAGCACAACCAAACACTCTTTCCGGTGGCCCTAAAATAGGAGAAAATCTCATTTAAATCCAATTCTGTTAATTATATGCTATTTATTTAAATGCAATTATTCGTTAAAAGGCTTTATAAGTGATCCCTCGCATAATAAGTAAAAAGTGGTCAGAATATTGACCACAAATACCTGCGGCAATTATGTGAAATAAGCAAGGTTCCTTTTGTTGACCGATTTTATTTTCAGTAATGCACTCAACTGTTCCGAAGTCTTCTTTTGTATGTACTTTATATGACAGACTATTAGTTAAGGGATGATTTGAGTGTTGATTTTTCAGCACAAATCGATTGAAAGTCCACTCGTACTTCAGAGGAAGAGGCGATGCCTCCACATTGCACTCCAAATTAACTGTCTCTCCCATTGCAACCCATATTGTTTTGTTTAACTGATTCTCTTTACAAATTGGTTCGACTAATGACAACAATTAGAATCAGTCAGAGATGAGACAAAGAATACAAATTTCTTTCTAAGGATATAAGGCTTTTATCAAACAGTTATTCATTTCCCTCTTATAACATATATTCAAATCATACCTAAACCTATAATATATTGACTTTTAGTTTATTATTTTTGTATTGTTGAGTTTAAATGCAATTTCATAGTACATTTTATTAAGAATTTCCCTATTTTTGAGGCAAACTATTATTTGAAATAAAAATTTAATCATTTTGAGTAGAGGTGAGTCGAATCTCTATCGAGAATTAGTCCCCCCTTTCTCTTGAAGTTTCAAATTATTTAAAATATTTGTAAATTATGTACAGAAGTATAGTATGAAACTAATTATTAAAATAATTTATATTTTAAAGAAAAAATAAATTCGATATAAGTTTTGCCTTTAGTTTCGTATTTAAATAATTAAAAGAATTTAAATAACTTTTATTTTAAGTGAAATTTTTAAAACGAATATCGAGACTCGAGTCTACTCTCGAGCGGGAAATTCTTTTCGGGGCTTATGAATAGATTTTGACCTAGGAAACTATCATTAATTTGGAGACAACTTTCTGGCCGTCTCTGACTATCTTTGAGTCATAAATCATGAGAATTGAAGTGAAATCATTTTAGCTATAATAAGACTTACAATGAATGTCCAGCACTATCTCATTACTGTCTGTCTTTCCTTCTAAATTAGAGGCAATGCACTGATAAACTCCTTGATCTTCACGTTTGGCACTTCTTATTTCGAGACTCGTATTTTTAATTAATAAATCTGTGAAATAATCATAAATACAAATATTAATCAATTAATTAAATTATAATCAAATGATTTAAACAATTTTTGTCTGAATTTTTGTCTGATTTGTTGAATATTTGTATAAATTTTGATCGAATTTGTGATTCAATAGAAATAAAATTCATAATTGAATTAAAATCCAAACGATTTTTCCGATCGTATGTCAGATAATCTTATAATAAAGAAATATTACTTTAGTGTCAAATATTTCGTTATTAATTAGTTATTCAAAAGAGGTTCGAAGTGACAAATCTGGGGAGAGATGACAAGCCTTGGAAAGGCTTTCAAGTAATTCAATTATTTAACGTCAAAATTAATTTTTGTGTTCACTTATGTTCTTCAATAGAAATAGTTTTTGTCTCAATTTGAAAGCCTTTATAATCAAAGTGTGTTTTTCATCCAATTTGTCAGTCGATTGGTTTCACATCAAACAGAATTCTATTCATTTGTTTGATATCGATTTTTGGCAATTTGTAAGCAATCGAATCGATAAGCAATTTGTTAGCTTTTAATGTTATTTTGTCGACCAATAAACTAAATGAGAGGAGGAATCCATCACTTTTGCAATACCTCTTCCTAAGTCTTGTTGTAAAGGTCTCCCATTGAAAAGCCATTTGACCTCAACAACACTGGGATTAGCAGTTATTTGACATTCCATGAATACTTGACTGCCGACCGATACCAGACCTTTGTTTGAGATCTTTTTCATCGTTAGATTCACTTTTGGTACAACTGTTGGCAAAAAAAATCAAATTAAGTCTTATATAAAAATAGAATTCCTTTGAAAATATTTTAATGAATTTAATATAATATTAAGTGAATTCTATTTAACACGTTTTAAGCATTATTAAAAGCACTTCTTGGCACTTTTCACTATAAACTTGCTAATTCAATAGAAGTGGAAAAGTTGTAAGGAGTGTAAGTGATGTAAGGGTTGTCACAGCTATCTCTAACTTAGGAATCAAATTGAGTTGAAAAATGTTAGATTTCATACAAAATATATTAAGAATCCATTGATCTTCAATAGTACTGTTGGCTAAACGAAGATTCTCTGCGCGACAGTTGAGGTACGATCCGTGATCTTCAGCCGTTGGCATCAATTCTAAAAGACTTGTCGTCACGTTTCCCTCTTCACTGAATGTCTCTCTGTTTTGGTTATTGCAATAAAAAACAAAATAAATGTCTTTTTCAGTGAAAGATTTGACTCTAATTATTGAAGACAACAGAGCTGTAGATCTAAGAAAAGGTTAACCCAATTATCGCTATTTATCACAACTGTCTTCACCACTAAACCAATTGTGACTACTGTTAAAAGGCCTTCACAACTGTCAAACTTGTCTTTTAATTCCGTTAATGATTTTTATTTTTCAAACCAAATAAATAAAAATATTCTAAATAAATGAGAAAATAAACAAAATGTCCTCAACTTTATTAAGCATTTAAGGGTTTTCTCTTGTTTTGAGTTCTGTTGTTAACACATCTCTCAAATTCTAAAATTAAAATTAATTTTTTTCTTAAATTTTAAACTTATTTAGAAAATTGATAGAAATGTGTGTAATCTATTAATTAATAATGAGATAAACCTGGTCTTTGAGAGCAATCTATTGTCTTTAAGCCATGTCAGTTGTGCGGGAGGTCTTGAGCCATAAGATTTACAAATTAAATCAAATTTCCTGCCCGATGACAGCGGTCTTCTTATAGAAATTATCTTCACGTCAGTCGGCTTTACTGTTGAGACAGTTTTAGCGAAATAAGAGAAAAATATTAAGAAAATGTCATTACAAGTGACTAAGAATTTATTGTTTTCGGTATAAATTTGACTCATTTTCTGACGTCTAATAAAAAACAGAGAAATAGAAATATAGAGATAATAGAAAAACTAAATATAAATAAGAAAAGGTTTGAGTGAATCACTCAATACACTCAACACTTAATATAATTAAATAGAGATTAAAGAACAAGAGATTCACTCGATTTGAAAAATGTCTTTAAAAAGTGGAAACTTTAGTGAACTGTTCAGGGCAAAGTAATGTTCAGGGTAATGTTATCAACTCTAAGCAAACTCTAATTGTCTGACACTAAACATCAAACTGAAAGCTAATGTGCTTTTGGGAGATAAGCAATAGATTTATGTAATATATGTGACCATAAACATCAAACGTGACAAATGTTGAAACACTCGTTTCACTCCAATTGTAATTAATTGCTCGACAGCTGTAAATGGAGTTCAAATCATTTCGAAGAATATTTTCTATCCGGAGTTCATTTCTGACAACAGAGTCATCAACAATAGCGGACGAACTATCTATAAGAACATTATCCCTGTACCAATGAACTGATGGCTGAGGAGAACCTAAACAACAAATATTAACAAAATAGCAAACAATACAAATGCTTTATTTAAAAAGAGTAAGGTCATAAATACTTTTAAACACATCATAATAATAATGAATCAAAAGTAATGAATTGTAATTTACCTCCCTCCACCACACAATATAAAAGTACACGTGAGCCAACTTCTACTGGTCCTATGAGTCCCGTTAACGGCTGATTACTGCTATCAGTTATGTATATTTTTCTCGGAGGCACTGAATTAAGTGAATAAATATAATTCAATAAAATTCATAATTATATCAAATGAAAGTCATTTAAGTTTAGAGAAAACGCAAACTTTTTTAATGAATGGAAGCGATAATTACCGATAACTTTAAGGTTAATCACAGAAGTTAGAGTACGTCCCCATCTAAAGTCAACCCGACATTTGTATTCGAGGCCGTCGTTATCTAAAACTGGATCTAATGTCAAGAGTGCCGGTCGGACGGATAGGTTAAAAAAGGCGCGATCGGCTAAAACTTCATGGGTTAAATGTTTGGCCTTTTCTCGGTTATGGCGAATATCAACCGTATATATGGGCACAATCTTTATATCACTTCTATACCAAAGAACGAGTGTTATGGAGTCATCTTCTGATGGAGGCGTTATATTACAGGGAAGGCTAACCCTTTCTCCCACTAACGTTTGAATATCGGGATATAAAGTGACTGTTGAGACAAAAATATAGAATTAAATACTTTATAGGAATATATTTTTGTTTTAAAAATTATTGTTACTCCGAATTCAGTAAATCAATGATTCATTGAATAAAAAATGCAAATCAAGAGATTTATTTCGTATCAGAAAAAGTGAAATTTTAACCAAATCTCAAATCTCCTCAAATATTCAGAACTATTTACTTGATTTTAGTATTGGAATCGAGTTTCAAGAGTTTGTTGTTTGACTGTTGAGAGAGAGAGAGGGAGGAAGGGAGAGAGAGAGAGTTTTAATAAAAATTTTCATTTCAGTAAAATCCTTATACTTTATTCAACGCATTTCGATATTTTTGAGTCACAAATCGATGAAGACTTCACTGAACAGATCAATACCAGAGTTATTAAAAGTCAATTATCAGATCCGACAGAAATTTATTCAAATTTCCGCCAAAATTATATGATTTATGAAATGATTGGCTTTTTATATATCTATCCTTTAAATAATAGTGAGAACAGTATTGAAGTGACCGAAAATAGTGGTCTTCCGACAGGTGTTAAGGCTAACTCACAATTGAATATCGATTGGATTCATGACCTCTTGTTCTGGATTAAAGATAAAAAGCAAATAATGGTCGCAGATATCAAAAAATTGATGAAAACTGTTGTTATCGCAAACAAATTGTTTGATTACATGACGTGTTTAGCGGTTAATCCTATCGAGTCTTTCGTTATTTGGATTGAGTTCGACAGTGAGACCAACGAATACATAGTATTCAAGTCATTAGAGGACGGATCAAACCGACATCAGCTCATGATATTCAACACTCATATTAAACGAATGGAATTTGACTTTCAGTGCAAAAGGATTTACTTTTTGTCCACTTTTGAGTTAAGTTCGACCACATATGAAGGCGCCGACACTCAGTCTATTGTAAAGTCTCATTCGATATTCCAGTTCGAAGTACTAAATAACCAAATCTATTGGATTGAGTATAACAACAATCAGTTATTTAGAGCCGATTTATCTGAAGATAATTCACAAACAGTTCTTAAAAATACGAAAATAATTGATTTCAAACAAAGTATTAATAGATTTAAATTAATTGATTACTGGCGTCAACCGAATGGCACTAATTCTTGTCTAAAAGCTAACTGTACCGATATTTGTATACCATTTGACCTAGTATATTTTCGGTGCGTTTGCCATCAGAACTGTGATGACAATCAGGACATTCAGTTGGCTTTCAATAAACAGCATTTGATAAGTTCGACGACAACCTCCACAACAATCACTAAAATTCCTGTCACTCCTCTTATTAAAGTGAACTCTCATTACTCTCATAATAATTCTAAATCTGACAAGATCATTTTTGATCCCATTGAACAAAAAGATTCCCTTATATTTAATCAGGAGAATATCACTGAACAAGAAGAAGAAGTAGCAGAAGACCCAGTTGTTAAGTTAAATGATCTTGATTATATTCATAACTTTTTCAAGGAAGCAACAAATAATACTCCAATTGTAGCTAGCTCCGTTCAATTATTAAGCACAACTTATAGCACTAAAAGTGATGTCAAACTTGAGGCTAAGGATAAGCCTTCAAATAAAAGTGTTTATGATTTAGGAAATGATCAGAAAATCCAATTTGAAAACAAAGATATACTGTTCTCTGAAAAGACAAACATTGACTCAAAATTCCTGAATGTCTTTACAAACACTTCGATTGCGATTAAAAATGAAAAGGAAAACAACGGATCAGATATTGATTCGAATAATATATTAGTCGATGAAATCAAAGAATATGAGTATAATTTCATTCCAAAGGCATTATACCATCCATTGATTTATGGTTTAATTGTATTAACAATCGGTCTTTTCATCGGAACAATACTCTCGTCAATTGCTATTCGAATACATGGAAAACATAAATGGTATTCACTTTTTAATAAAATAGTTATAAAAATAAGTCAAATGTTTTTTTAGTCGAAATACATATAATACAAACACTGGAACTTCAAATAAATGGGATTCCGTGGCCTTTAAGAAAACTGAACAGAATATTTATTTTGGAGCCAAATATACTGTCAAAGATGAGAGCCTTTATTAAAATTGTAAGTCTCTCTCTCTCCCTCTCTCTCTCTCTCTCTCTCTCCCTCTCTCCCTCTCTCTCTCGACTTTGACTTATATTCTGAATTTGCATTTAATCTGAAAATCAATCGAAAGAGTGATAAAGAAAAGAGATTTAGGAATATATCAAAGTTCAGGTAATTTAGTGATCGAAAACATTTCAATAACTTTTAAGTAGAGATTTATCGCATTTCGACAAAATATTTCTCACTATTGAGTCAGTGATTGAGCCCTGAATAAAATGAATGTTTTTCTAAAATATGTCAAAACTATTCTAATTATAATGAGTTTTATTTCATTGAATACCTTCGAAGAATTCATTTCAGGTATTATTTTATTGATTTTTTGGTTAAAATTCCAGTAATGTTTTGTATGTCATTCAGAATCACTTCCCTGTAATGGTTTTGTATATATGAAGGACGAGCACAACTGCAGCTGGTTTTACAGGTGCGACATTACTGGCCGTTCACAACACTTGGAGTGTTATCCGGGCCTCTTTTTCAATGAAATGATCAATGATTGTGACTTTCCACAAAATGTACCCGAATGTGCCGAATATCCTTTTTTCTGTCAGTTTTTATCTCTTTGTTGGCCTCCAAACATATCCATAAGTAACTCATCCTCTCATTTGAACGACACTGAAATATAATATTCTCATTAAAAGCATTCATTTAATTAAAACAAAACATAACATAAAATTTCAAATTTTAATGATTTTCTTATTATTTAATTGTCTTTAATTGAGTTCATATTATTAATGAAAAACTTAAGTGAAATAATAATAAATTTGTTGTAAATATAAATTTTCTTGATTTGGGGTAAAAAACTTGACTCCAATTTATACGAAATAAATACTTAAATGTTATGAAATCCGATGATTTCACTCTTAATTAAAACTTAGGATCAAAAGTGAAGAGTAGTTCAAAACATCAAATAATAAATCAAAAGTGCATTAAATTTGGAATTCAGTACATTCTGACAATATTTTAGATTAATCTTATCTGTGAAAATGACCAGAGGGCTCCTCTTTGACTAGATCATAAATCAAGTTATAATGCAATAAAATAAATGATCACTTTTTTGGTCGAAACGAAACCAAAAAAACATTTTTCGATTAAATTTTCTCAAAACTAATGTTTGTTTGCATTACAAGCATTAGATGATTCTAAGATTACATTAAAATGGCAATCTAGGACAATTATGGCTTATATTTCTTTTATTTCAATTTTAGTAAATCTCATTTTAGTTTTAAAATGATCTTGCTCCAAAACTTGTTTGCTGTTTTTTTCATTCACTTTAATGAATAAAATATGAATTGAAAACTATTTTATAGATTTTAGTTTTCTTTTGCATAATTTCAACATAAGGTTAGCTCTCAGTTGGTTTGACCGAAAATCATGATCAGAATCACGAAGACCAAGGAAAAGAACCAAGTTCATATATTTATTACTACTTTTACTCTGAATTTAAAACAATGTTTTCATTAAAATTGTCTGAAAAATCGCCAAAAAAAGACTTAAAGAAGTAAAAGACATAAAAACCGTAAAATTTCTGTTTTAAGAAAAAAAATTATCTATATTTGAATCTAATTCTGGTTAATAGTCTTAGCCAGAGATGGCCAAAGGGTACTCTGAAATCTCTTTAAACCGAGAAATTTGGCAAAACCTCTTTCTAGAGTAGAAAAAATGTTCTAGCCATTTTTTGACACTTTTAGGAAATCTCTCTCCATTCCTTTTCGGTTTAGTTCTTAAATCTCCCTGTTCCACCCCTTGATCATCCCATATTTTATCGCTCAAACACTTAGAAAAAAGTCTTCGAAGAAAAGTCAAAGAAGTGATTATTGATAAGCAATGAATGCATAGCAACCGTTGAAAAAAGTTTGAACGAAGAAATTTCTTGTTATCCTTGAGTTAATTTAATGAATAATTAAAACTTTTCTTCACATCTCAGGTTAGAAATAGAGTGAAAAGTTTTGCAGTTTTAAAACGTGGAAGTTTATCTTTTAGTGCAAGTATTTTCGCCCTTACCTTGAATTATGTGTCTCTTTTTGCTGAGTCTCTTCGACGGCCAAAAGAAAAAAGTTTAATAATTTTGGTTAAAAAAACAGTTTTATAAAAAAGTAATAAAATATAAATTTATATGTATTTCGAAAAAACCACTCTTTGAATGTCGTTTCAAATGTTTTACTGAGTTTTTGTGTAAAGGATTTTGTTTTTAGGATATATTTCACGTTTTCTCTCATTTTTTTGAGGATAATATTGGGCTAAACTAAAGCCTCGATTTGTTTCAAAACAGAAAATTGATGAGAATTCTAGTGATTGTAATCTATCAAATTTTTATATGTTTGCAAGTTTTTTACCTGAGAAGAGTCTGTTCTAAATATGTTTGAAAAACTTACTTTTACTCAAACACTTTACAGAGATTTTATTGAAAATGCATTAAAAGGTTTTACAAAAGCTCTTAATATATAAGTAAGTATTGACTGAAACATATTTTTTTCAATTCAAACTAAAATCCAATTATTTATGAACTAATAATTAATTGCTAAATTTGCTTGCTAAATTTACTAATACAATTAAT
Source organism: Galumnidae sp. Gr-Ori-00277 (assembly GCA_034700165.1). Lineage (NCBI taxonomy): Eukaryota > Metazoa > Arthropoda > Arachnida > Sarcoptiformes > Galumnidae > Galumnidae sp. Gr-Ori-00277. The sequence goes on along the minus strand of JAQIXI010002050.1, from coordinate 725 downwards.
AAGACGTATAATTAAGCCTGAATTATGTCGGCTCTTGTTTTTGCATAAAATTTTCAAAAGTATTTAATCAAAATTCAATAAAACTTTTGCAAAATCTAATTAACTATTCTTTATATAAAGCCTTCAAATTAAAAATATAATGTTATTCCTAATTGGTTTAGTCAGTGGACACATATGGCGCCCAACAGAACAAACCTCTATTGTTCATTCAGTGGAACTTTGACTTGATTTTTAATCTTGTTAACATAACTATCAAAGTCCTACTGAATAGATAATAGTTCGGTTATATCTCATCGATCAAACATATCTTCATTTTGTGAGTAATACTCAGATTGTATTGATTCTATGAAGATCAATAATTGAATAATCAAGGTACATTTATATTATTCTTTTAATGAACTCTAGAATAATAAAAGTTCAGAGGATTTAAGTGAAATACATTTATTAATAGTAATGTAAAATAATAATATAAAATACAAATATAATATAATCTAATATATAATAATAAGTATTCATTTATTTTCATTATTTCAAACAAAAATCTCTTTTCAATTGAATTTCTCTGATTTTAATATAATGAGGAAAATAAAGACTTAAAATAAAATTTTTGAAATCATTTTTGCAAATATAAATTAGTTTACATTATATAATTCAGTGCTCTCTCTCTCTCTCTCCCCCCTCTCCCTCCCTCCCTCCCTCTCTCTCTCTCTCTCTCTCTCTCTCTC